>JAVBJF010001400.1:0-14678 GCA_033439095.1 Pseudococcus viburni
GAGGCAAAATTAGCCTATTTTGGGGGAAGAAAAAAAAAAAAAACAATTTTTTGCCCTTGCAAAGCTTTTATTTTCGGAAAAATTGTCGAAAGTAGGCCCCCCGAATAACCCCAAAGAGTTACCACCCCACAGACATCAGGCCACCTTTTTTTAGGGTCCTTCAAAAATGCCGTTTTTTTTTCACACATCTCCCAAGGGTGTTGATTTTTGGATAAAATAGCTCTGTACTTTTTTTGTTCTACAATCAATTTCCAAACATTTTTTGTAATGAAGAAATTTTTTTCAACCCTAGATTTGTTTTTTTTCTCTAAATTTTTTCAAATCAAAGTTTTCAAAATTTCAATCACCGAAAATTATTTCTAAAAACTTTTTTCAAAAACAATTTCTGTTCTGAAAATTTTTCAACTCAAAAATTTTTTTCTCCTAAATGGCTTTTTTTCAACTCGAATTTCTTTTTCTTCAAATTTTTTAACTCACAAATTTTTTCTTACATTTTTCACAGAAATAATTTTTTTAAAACTTCGAAAACCGCTAAAAGTTCTTCTCAATATTTATTCAATTCAATTTTTTTTTAAAAATCCCGCAGATACTAACGTTTTTTCATTAATGTCTAGTTCTGAAATTACAGAAAATGGACAAAAAATACCTAATGACGTCCTTCCTTATTGACATAGTCTTGCAAAGTTTTAAAACATTAAAAGAAGGTAGAAAAAGGGTTTGCAAAAGAAAAATTTAATGATGGAACTAATTTTCAGAGTTTCATGAAAAAAAAAAATTCTAAAAAATTTGGGAATATTTTTCATTGGTGGAAAGAAAATTGAAAAAAAAAAAGGAAAATATGTATTTCAGTTTGGGAAAAATTTCAAGGCATAGAAAGGGATTTTGAAAAAAAATGTTTACAATTTGAATAAATTTTCGGAAAGTTTTGAAATTTCAGTTGAAAAAAATTTAGGAAACAAGTTGAACAAATTTCAAAGCTTGAAAAAATTTTCAAGGTTTGGAAAGAAAATTTTAAAAAAGTTCAGAGTTTTAAAAAAATTTGGAAAAAATTTTTGAAAGCGGTTTTTAAAACATGGAGAAAAACGACTTGACAAAGCCAGGTAAAAGTGCACCACACAGAGGCGCTACCCAAAGGGAGGGGCTTAGGGGAGCCCTTCGAGGCACCCCCTATAACCCCTCGACAAAGGAGATGTTTTTTGTCATAAAAATTTCTAAGAGAGAAATGATTTTTTTTTAAATTCCCCTTCGCTTCCTCGAGAAGTATTTTAGTAACTATTTTCTTAAATGAACAAAAACCCTCTTTACATTATTTGAATAAGTTTAATTTGCAAAAATTCTGGAATGTTGTATTTTTGTTAGTAAAAATTAGTGATTTTTTCCCAACTAAATTTTCGGTCAAAAATGAACTAATTTTTTCCATTCCTTGTCCCATTTATCGTTTCAAAAAATTTTAAGATAATTTTGACTTTGAGAAAATCATTAATCTCATTGATTTTTCAATTTTTTTTTTTTTTCGCTTCAAATCGTACTGTATTATTATTTTCCTACTGAGAAAATACCTCTCCTGCTTCAGCCCCACTGAAAAAAAACAGGTTATTAATTTTTTTTCCCTTGAAATTTTTTTATCCCCCCCCTCTCCCATATTTTTTTCAAAACTGAGCCTTTCCCCCTTAAACAATTTGATCTTTTAAGCCGCATTCCCTAAAATTTTAAATTTCAATTTCAATATAGTTTACGAAACAATTTTTTCCAACCTAGAATCCCCATCTGGTCCACTGTAAATCCACCGTTGTGAACGTGCCAAACCAAAATTCATAAAATTTTTTCCGAATGGTATAATTCAGGGGCCCCCTGCAGTTCAAAGGTTCAAGCAACCCCTACATAACTCGGAATCAGTACGAGTTGCCTACACAGCGGTCGGGAAGGAGTTTCGTCAGCTATGAAACACCCTGTATTTTTTTTTTAAACTTCCGATGCGAAAAGGGAATATCCCTTTCGAAATATTGGAAATTGGGTTGAAACGAAGGGTGATTCGAACAATTCCGCCGTTTGATAAATTAAAGGTGTTGATGTGATTGAGGTGATTTTCAGAAAACTTGGAATATCGAGGGGAGTTAAATACAGATGGTTTATTTGGAACTTTTGCGTTGTGCCGACGAAAAGAAAGGAGCAGCACTGCGGGTGTATCGGATTATCGGACGATAAGGTGATTTTAATACGGGTCCGTAATGAATCGTCGAGACGATAATTACAGATAGACATCAGTTTTTAGTTTTTGTTTGATGTACACCGTGTACACATCGGGTTGCTTTGAAACAGAAACTTTTTTTACGTGATTCGTTTTGTGCACGAAAGTATACTGTTAAAATAGGCACATGTGTCGTCGATTTTAACGAAATTGGTCGTCGGTTATTTCGCGTTTTCGTCGTCGGTCGTCATCATCATCAACCCCCCACGTTATATTTACGGCTCGTAGTCTCGTAAACGATAATTGCGAAATCCTTCGATGATTCCCGGGTGTTTCGGAATATTCGATTACGCGCGCGTTCGTTGTTTCAAAATTTGCGTACTTCTGCACGGCTCATTAAATAGAAATATAATAAATGTTGAGCTTCGCTTTTTTTTCGCTTCTTTCTCGGGCGAATTATACGAGCTGCGTTTTTCGCCTCTCTCTAACGGTGTTTTTTCGCGCTGTTTTGTGTGAAACGAACGCGTACCCGATTGAAATACTTATACCGGTGGCTACGGTGTGTATCGAACACGATTTCTGCACCCCGTCCTCGTCGCCGTGCCCGACAGATTTAGAACAAAATAGTTTTGAAAAGTCGTTCGAGCATAAGTTTCATATGGCTTTGAACAAAAACTCAAATGATAAAAGTTATATTGATTGATTTGTGTGTATAAGTGTAAATTTGTTTTCACTCTCGAGTGATACCCGAAGGGATATCGAAGGAGATGATCTTAATTTAACGTTTCAAAAGTAATGGCGAAGTTTTTCCAAAGGGTAATGACATCGGAGACGTTTGTCCCTGTTGGATTCGCAATCGACGAAATATGCTTACCTAAGAAGGTGGTGTTTTCTTTTAGTCGGGTTTCAATTGTACAAAAAAGGCTTCCGCGCGAAATTCCTGTTGAAATTGATTTTATGATTGATTCTTGTTCTGGACACTAAAACAAAGAAATTAAGCCCGTATGCTCTTTTTCCCCTCCCCCTTTCCACAGGGCCCACCCCCAACATTTCAAACGTGTGTATCACCTTATCTATGGGTCATAATGAAAAAATTTTCAAACAAAAATTGTTCCTCAAAACCTAATGTACATTTTCATTTCTCACCAAAATTCATTTTGGAGCAACTCCTGCCCCTCAAATTTGAAAATGAAACAATTTTCAGAAAACTTCAAAATCACCCTAGCAGCACAGAAAGTCGTATAGATATCTACAGCAAGTCAACTTCATCTAATATATCTAAATCTGAAAATGATATCATTTAGATGTTGGTTATATGTATGAAATTTTATGAGTCTTTCAGTATCAGAAATGATGTCTGACACTCATCGTATACACATCTAGTTTAAGATTTATTTTTGAACCTACCATTCGATGTCTACCAGACAATGTTTAGATGTGAGAAATGGATGTGTAGTTATCAAATTTAGATATTGAATAGACAATTGCGAAGATGTCGAAGCCACATCAAATGAATATCTATTTTAGATGAAGGGTAATGTAGTCTCCAAGATGTCATTTAAAATCCATTAAATCAAGTCTAAAATACGATGTCTATAACATGTATGCTACAATGTCAGGTTCACATCTTATAGACATCTTATTTTAGATCATCAACTTATTTTTTTTAAATCTCTAGGGGTAGATGTCCCAGTTTGCATCAGGTTAAGCTTTTTATCAATATAAAAACAGGTGTAATTTTATTAAATGTTAGGTTTTGGATTTGGAAAAAATCTGATATTATTCAGAAAAGTATCTAGAATATGAATTTGATGTTGAATTCCATAAAAAAATGAATGGAAAGTTTGTAGAAATGAATTTTGACAAAATTTCTTAGTTGTACCAGTTTGCATCAGCGATGTCCCACTTTGCATCATATCATGTCCTAGTTTGCATCATATTCAATTTTATGGCGTTTTTTATTGCATTTATAGCTTTTTTTGGTTTCTGGACTAAAATAATAGTCACCAATATTACCTAGAGGATGTCAGAAGAAATTTTTCAAAAAGAAAATCAGACAGGACGTGAATTTGGGTGAGCCTTTTTTGGCCCCCGGAATCGCGGAGTGTTTTTTTTTTTTTGTTTTCTACCGTATTAACGTGGTTCTTAGTCAAAGATGTAGTGTTTGCTCACACTGTTTTATTGTTTCTGCGTTTATTTTTTTCAAGTTAAATTTATTTTGGAAAAATTCTTTTCACATCTACAATTTTTTTAAGTGTATTTTTCCAAGTTTGATTTTTTCGGAAAAATTCTTTTTAAGTACATCTACATTTTTTGCGTGAATTTTTTCCAAGTTGATTTTTTTGGGAAAATTCTTTTACATGTATAATTTTTTACCTGTCGAAAAAAAAGTTCAACTTCAAAAAATTTACGTAAAAAATTGTGCATGTAATAATTTTTTCAAAAAAAAATTCAACTTGAAAAAATTCACGTTAAAAGCTGTTGATGTGAAAAATATTTTTCCAAAATGAATTTACGCGTAATTTGGAAAAAAACGCAGAAACAATAAAACAGTGTGAACAAACACATCTTTGACTAACAACTACGTTGAAAGTTAAAAAATGAAAAAAAAACACACCCTTCACAACTCTGGAGACCGAAAGAGGCTCTCGTTGGGCACTGTAGGTAGTGTAGATATATTTTCAAAAAAAATTTAATCATTGAAATCATCATGACGCAAATTGGGCAGCTATTAATCCAGCCGCTGGCCCAGTTTGCATCATCCTGATGCAAACTCGTACTCTAAGGACTAATCATGTCCCACTTTGCATCTTCGATCTTATTAATTAAAAAAGGTGCTCAAAACATTTGATTATGAATAAAACGTGATCTGATTGTATTTACCTAGACGTAAAAATTCGAAGTTCATGAAAATAACTTGATTTTATAGTGAAAAGTGAGTTAAAAACATGCGCCGATCAACTATTGCTCGTAGTTACAAAATGTGATGAAACTTGAACCACTAGGGTAGGAAATTTCAAAAAGTAGTTTTAGTGGATATTTTCTTCCGTGATTAACATAGTCTGGCGTCATTTTATAAAAGAGACTCTAAAATTCAGTTTAAAATTTTTTCCAGAACAAAAATGCATAAGGTTTCCTTATTTTTTGCTTGAAAAGTCAAAACTGATGCAAACTGGGACTATGATGCAAACAGGGACGGCTACCCCTAATTGATGTCTAAAAGATGTGTAAATAGGACCAAATACTACATCCAATAGACATGCACCAGATATCTTTGAGATGTTATGCACCTCGAACAATTTTTTTTCCCCCATCTAAGACAGATGTCTAATATGTACATATCAAAAACTGATATTAATAAAGCAATCATCACGTTCAAAATTTAGATTTAGTCATCTTCCCACCCCAGTAATCTACATTTTCGAAAATCTATATTTCTGTAAGTATACAAATTACTAAGAAAAATGGCAAAATTCAACTTTTTCTGTACTTTACCCCTCTTCACCCCAACCATTTTTCCTAATGAAGAGAAAAATATTTCCAAATTTGTATTTTGTGCCCTCAAAACCATATAAATTTTTATATACAACTTTAAAAAATTGGGGGAATCAAATATTTTTCAGGTTTCCTCCCTCCTCCGCCCCAACCAACCCATCATCCCCGGAAAAAATATTGTCATAGTCGTATTTTACACCCTCAAAAACTTGAGTTTTGATACATCATTCACTTCCAAAAATTGTGAAATTCAAAATTTTTCAAGTCTCACTCTACTCCTACTTCTACCTTTCATCCCTTCATCCCTTGGAGAAAAATATCGCTAAATCCATATTGTACACCCTAGAAAACATAAAGAATGTTGATTTTTGAAAAATTGCAAAATTTCAATTTTTCCAGAATTTAATTCTCTTTTCTTCTTAATTTGTGAATGTTGAGGCTCCAGCCCTAGAGGGGAGGAATATTTTAAAATTTTATTTTCATTATAAAATGTCAAAAAAACAAATACTTTTTCCAATTGAATAAAAATTTTTTTAAAAAATTTCAACTTCAAACATGCTAAAGTATCACTATTAGCAGAGAGTCTTAAACCTGACATGGTGGCGTGCTCTTCTAAACCAAGAACTACAGAACATTGGTAAGTGTTAAACAGAATACTTGAATACATTTAAAGTAAGTCAATTAATAGACATTGATGTCTGATTCAGACATCGAATAGATGTCTAATTCAGACATTTGGAAGATGTCAACAGAATGACTTTGCCCACCTGGGGTAATGGGTTTCCAATGACTTTGGTTACCTGAGGTAATGAATTTTTGTCACCCCATGTGGCTATTATTTTTTTTTAGAAATGGAAATGGGGTTTCATATGAGAGATGTCTATTGACCAGGTAAAATTTAGATAAACTTGATGTGAGGAAGATATCCATTTGACATTTCAAGTTCAACCACTTCATTTTCAATATCTAACACACATCATATTTAGACATGGTACTTTATTCTACATCGAAATCTGATCTATTAGACATCTAAAAATCGACATTCATGAGAGATGTCTACTTGATGTCTACTACATGTAAAATTTATCGATGATGTCTTGTCTAAGATATCTATAAGATTTGCTACAGACCTAAAATAGATTTACTTTTCGCATTTCTGACATCCTATAGACTTCCATATCTTATTTTTGACATCTATAAGACATGTTTATATCTAGAAATCGACATCCTACACACATCTAGGTGACGTTCTGTGCTGCTAGGGCACGTTTTCTTCATTTTAAGCGAAAAGTTCCAGAAATACGGCAAAATTTGCAACCACAAAAAGTATTCCGAATTGAATTTTCTTTCCAATGAGCTTTATGAAGACCATTTTCACCAACTTTTCCCGACAGGGTGGATCTCTCCCCCTCCCCCTTATCTCAAAAGTTGGACTCACGAAAAAAAATGAACGATTTTTGTTCTTCGATATCTAATGCATAATTTCATTTATTATCGGAATTTATTTTAGAGCGAATTTTGTTTATGGGTTCAACTTTTGTGAAAATGAGGAAGGGGGAGAGGTCCACTATGTCGGGATAAGTTGATGAAAATGATCGTGATAGAGCTCATTGGAAAGGAAATTCAATTCTGAATACTTTTTGTGATAACAAATTTTGTCGTATCTCCGAAATTATTTGTTTAAAATGAAGAAAACGTGATTTTGAGGTTTCTCAAAAACATGTTTTGTTTCCAAATTTGGGGGGCAGGAGTTGCTCCAAAATGTATTTTGATGAGAAATGAAAATACACATTAGGTGCTGAGGAACAATTTTTGTTTGAAAATTTTTTCATTACGACCCATAGATAAGGCGATACATACGTTTGAATTGTTGAGGAGTGGACCCTGGGAAAAGGGGGAGAGGATAAAAAGGGCATATGGGCTTAATTTCTTTGTTTTAGTGTCCAGAACAAGAATCAATCAGAAAATCAATTTTAACAGGAATAGCGCGCGGATGTACGATTGAGACCTGACTATTCGTGAAAATTGTCGTTAATTTTTTTTTTGAAAATTCAACTGCTGTTTTCAAGCTACTGGCTGAATTTGTTCACTGTTTTCATTTATATTTCCAGAATGGGTTTCTTCTGCAATGCTTACACCGTTACTTTCACGAAATTTGTTGTTTTCTGAAAAATAATGCAACAATTATTATGCAATTTTTAATAGTCGGACATACAATCATTCGCCAATAAGATCCGTACCTGGTGTTTCATCAATTCCACCACCTTCGCTTGATTTTGTATCATTGGCACCGAGATCGCATTTCTGTTTATTCTGTTTCTCTAATTTCTTCAAAGCATCGTTGTGATTTTTAATCCACTTTTCTGCGTCTTCAAAAATCTCCGAGTGACAATTTATCGTGTTATTCTCGCTCAAGAACGCTGAAACAAGCAGATATTACATTTCATAAATGATGTAAATTGTACAATTGAATACAACTAGACTGAAAAGAGGGGGAAGGGAGCAGCCTACCCGTTCAATACTTCAAAATTCGAGTTTTCCTCTGAAATTTGGCGAAAGTGAGAAAATTTTGGGTAGAAGCCCCAAAGATGCAATGGCCCTAAAAATGATCAATCCAGGTTAGCATAAATCAGCACATTATGTTCTGGAAGAAATTGTAAAAACCAATTTTTTTAAAACGTTTGAAAATTATAATTTTTTTGATGGAAGAATAAATTTCAGACACTATCTTTTTTTCCAGTTTCTTGGAGTAATTTTTTGAAAAACACTTAAAATAATTGATCTTGATTCAAGATTTTTTCAACAAGCTGAAATAATTTTAAAATACTTTTTCGAAAAAATTACAATTTTTAAAAAGAATTTCCGAAGATTTTTTAGATGTTTTTCCACAAATTACTGACTCATTTTTTCCATGAATATTACGGTAAGTATAGATACCTAGTTATCCAACAAATTTAAATTATAAACTCACTTTTGCTCTAATAAGTCATACGTACCTATATACAAGCCAAAGAATTTTAAAAATTGAAATGTTTTAAAATTTTACTGAACTCATGAGCAGTAAGAAAAATAAAACCCCATACTTAATCTAAATAATTTAAGTGATATCTAATCTAACATCCTAATTTATGCATCAAGGACGTATTCATTCTTGTTTAAGAAATCCAACGTATTCCGATTTTTTGAGGAAAGTTTCATACGTTTTTTGGTCGTGATGTTTCCACATGTTGAAAACGTGCGTTCGGAAGGGACGGAGCTTCCTGCAAAAAAAATAAATAATTCACCACAACTTAAAATTTTGGTGTTTCAATCTCTGCAAAAATTCATTACCTTGTTCAACAAAATATTCAAGTGCTAATGGCGCAATGCATGATCATTATTATGCTCATATTTGATCCAATATTCGATTACATTCCAATTAGCTGGAACGAACTATCATCTTTTCTTTTTTCGAGAACTCATCTACTGCTACGATTAGGGCACTCTACTACGATTACCGAAAAGGATGGTGTAGCTCTGTGTAAGGTACTTCTATGCGAATTTGAACTTGGTTCATTCAAAAAATCCAGCACCCATGTAAATCTTGTTCCGGTTGACCCGACCTTAGGCGAATCTTTGCTGTTTCCTTGTCCACATTTACAAGTTTTCGTATTTCGATCGAGTTTTCCGCAGTCAATACGGTTTTTTGGTCGTAGAGGTGGATGATGTTGTGTTAATAACGGAGACGTTAACTTGTTTTCTTTTTTTTTCACATCTTCAACGAGCTAAGATTTTGTGATCTCGTAATATTACCAGGGTAGACAATTACCACATCCTTGAACCTTGGATCAAGAATAATTGCCATCCTGTGAAATAGAAAAGAAATTAATGTCGAAATGGTGAGGGGGAGTACATCATATAAAAACTATTGAAAGCTCTACTTACTAGCAAGCTGGTTTTTTTTTTTCATAAGGTTCTAAACGAGTCATTAGTTGTTTTGAAAGGCCATCAATTGTTTTGGCTTTTATCAATGAATTTCTAATGCTCTTAACCAATTAGTGTAGGCAAATTAGACAAAAATCGACATTTCTGGCCAGCAAAGCTTTTATTGCGGAAAACTGTCGTGAGAGATCCCCTGAGTAACCCCTATAAGTTACCACCCCCCCATATCCCTTGCTAATTTTTTTTATGGGGGTTCCACCCCCCTAAAAACAGATTTTCGCTTCTATCTCCTTCGGATTTGATTTTTCGGTAAAAATAGGTCAGTACTTTTTTGTTCTACAGCCAATTTCCAACATTTTTGGTAAAAAAAATTTTTTTGTACAACGATAAGCAGAGGAGATAGAGAGTCCTGTAGGAAGGGGGTTATGTGAAAAACACTATCATTTAAAAACGTGATAATAGGTATAAAATCGTACTAAACTGTATGTTTTGGCCATGAAAATAGTAGTATTATGTAAATTGGTGGTATTAATACCCACTTGACCCCCCTCCCCTTCCTATGTGCCCACCCCACCATACCCATTTGTTTTTATTTAGCAGTGGCAATATGATTGAGGGGTGAGGTGGGATGGACTCGTAGGAGGGAGAGAGAGCCAAAATATATTTTTGAACCTATCCCCCCCTCCTATGAGTCCATCCCTCCTCACCCCTCAATCATATTGCCACTGCTAAATTGAAATAAATGGATATGATGGGGTGGGCACATAGGAAAGGGAAGGAAGTCGAGTGGGTATTAATACCACCAATTTACATAATACTACTATTTTCATGGCCAAAACATACAGTTTAGTACAATTTTATACCTATTATCACGTTTTTAAATGATTAGTGTTTTTCACATAACCCCCTTCTTTCAGGACTCTTTATCTCCTCTGCTCATCGTTGTACAAAAAAAAATTTCTCACAAGAAATGTTGGAAATTGGCTGTAGAACAAAAAAGTACTGAACTATTTTTACCGAAAAATCAAATGCAAAGGAGATAGAAGCAAACCCCGTTTTTTATGGGGGTGGAACCTCCATAAAAAAAATTAGCAAGGTGTCTGGGGTGTTGACTTTTAGGGGTTACTCAGGGGATCTCTCTCGACAGTTTTCCGCAATAAAAGCTTTGCTGGCCAGAAATGTTGAATTTTGTTTAATTTGCCTACACTGAATGGACTTATTTGCGAAATAGTCACGTGCGATGACCCAGAAGGTCAGGGAATAGGAGTCATCTTGACTCCGGCTTGACTCCGGAGTCAAGGGAGAAAGTTGATTCCTGACTCCACTTTGACTCCAGAGTCAAACTTACACCCTTAAATATTTATAAATTAAATACCTTATAATATAATTAAAATTAATTTAAAAGATTAATTTTTATCTAAGTAAGTATATCTAAGTAAAATTATTAATTATAATTTTAATTTGACAAATTAATGTTATAAAATTCAACTAAATTTATTTTAAAAAAAAATTATTTAATCAATTTATAAATTTATTTAATCTAATTGACTCAATTTTGATTGGTATTAAACTATGATTAGTTCCTTAAATTTCTGAAGGTCCACCTTGACTCCAGAGTCAATCTGCGACCTTGACTCCGGAGTCAAGCCAGAGTCGGAGTCATTCTGGAGTCAGTTTGGCTCCGACTCCGGAGCAAGGAATAGAAATCAGCCATTAATTAATACTTTATCAGTGTGCAACCTCCCGCAATACTACAAATAGAGGAAGAGGAGGGGTTGGGGGAATTTAAAAATTGAAAAGATGACCCCTGACTCTACTTGACTCCCGGAGTCGCTTCCAGACCTCGACTCATGACTTCACTTTGACTCCGGAGTCAAGCACTCTTCCTGAATCCTGACCCCACTTTGATTCCGGAGTCGAATTTCAGACCTTGACTCAAGACTCCACTTGGACTCTGGAGTCAAGCTCACATCCTGACTCCTGTTTGACTCAGGAGTCAATCTTTGACCTTGACCCCTAATTCAGGCTCGACTCCGGAGTCAAGACGGAGTCTGAGTCAATTTAGAGTAAGTTTGACTCCGACTCTAGAATCAACTCTTATTCCCTGCAGATGCTTTTACGATAGTTTCATCGAATAATTTCAGAACTTCAATCATTTCGGGTAAAAGTAGAAGTTCTCTTACAGTAAATGGAACAATTTTAGTTTGGGGCTGGTTCAATATGACTGTGACATAGTCGCGTTGATTGTACTCCTTCAATGCAAAACAGAGTTGAGTAACATCTAGTTTCAACGTCATGAATCAAGTTCAGAGGATCTTTTACTCCGTCAAGTGCTTGTTGCTTTTTCAATAAATTTTGAGTGTAATTGCTTCGATGAAAGAATTCGGTGATTTTCTTAGCTTTGTTTACGATCGATGGAATTTCTGACAGGGGTGCAAACAGAAACCAATAAACAATCAATCAGCAAGTATTTTACGTAGCTATCACGATTGGGATTTTCAAAGGGAGTATTGTGTCCATTCTCAAAAAAATCTAAAAAAAAAAAAAAAAACGGAGAATTTTGGGATTTTCAGTGGAATGTTTTAAAAATTCAGAAGGAGAAATCATTTGGAAATATGTCTCTTTTTGCTGATTTTTTAAATAAATTCTTCAAAAAAATTTCGCTCGGGCCAAATAATCACATTATTATATTGGTAATCTGCTAATGTTTCAGACTTCCCATGAATTTATTTATCAATTTTAGAGTCAAAATCCACGATATCTGTATTAGTCTATGTCTTGTGTCATGCCAACTTTCCATTGTGTTAGAAATACCTTATTAGGTAAATGCTCAATAAACATCTAACCATTCTATCCGTTCTAACATGATTTTTCGTAAAAAAAATTACCCTCGCTTGGCTGGGAGTTGGTGAGTTGATTCCCAGCTTTGAAAATGGTTCTAATTGATTCCCATTTTTTTTTTTGAAATGTCCGAATTGATGCCCATTTTTTGCAGTGGTATGTACGAATTGATTCCCCTTTTTTTTCAGGCTTATATACGAATTGATTCCCTTTTTTTTCAGGCCTATGTACGAATTGATTCCCAACCTCTTTCAACAAAGGAATTTTTCAGGAGAGCGAATTAATATGCACAAAACGTTTCTACGACTTAAAATTAGGTTCAGCAAATGTTGGTTTGTTTCAAAATGTGGATTTGGGGCCTACAGAGCAGGTTTCACTCTAGTTCTCAAGAATTGGAATGAAAAATTTTCCCATATGTTACTAAATCACAGATCTTCGAAGTTTTCGAGCTTTTTATTTAAAAAACACAAAAAAGGTGTTGAAATAATTTTTTAAATCCAAAATAAATAACATCATTGTTTTTTTCGTGAAATTTTATTTTCGAAACTGGGTTTAAAAAATTCCCAAGCATAAGCGCACCCAGATGGGAAAATTTTTCATTTCAATTCTTAAGAACTGAGTGAAACCTGCTCTGTAGGCCCCAAATCCACATTTTGAAACAAACCAACATTTTCTGAACTTAATTTTAAATCGTAGAAACGTTTTGTGCATATTAATTCGCTCTCCTGAAAAATTCCTTTTTTGGAAAATAAAGTGGGAATCAATTCATACATACCCTGCCAAAACAATAGGAATCAATTCGCACATTCACTCTTGAAAAAAGGGGAATCAATTCGTACATCTCCAAAAAAAAAAAAAAAAAAAATGGGAATCAATTCCCCTGTATTTTTGCACAAATATTTCTTTGGGAATCAACTCATCTACAGCCGCTTGGCTTGGGCAGTAACTATCTATCTTCTTTAACGTAAAATAACTCACTTTTAGAAAAATTTTGTGAAGTATTGTCTTCTTTAAAATTAAAGACGCATTTCCTTCCGCGTATGAAATTTTTTCTGTAATAAATTCGATCTCGTTGTGGGGGGGGGGTCAAATTGAGAGGTAAATACTAGATAGGTACCTTGGGAAAAAGGCGCAAAAAAGGTCGCGAAGAAGTCGCGAAATTTGGTTTTGAATAATCGGTAGATACCCTGAATGTGTTTTCGATTTACTTTCATTTCCGCTCGAAAGTTGGAAAATTACTGCAGATCGTTGACTGTATTTTGGAGATCTATGGCTGCACTCTCTGCAGTCATAATTCATCTAAGATATTTTCTGGAAGAGTTTCATCTCAAATGGTTAATACGTCTAAGTCGTTCACTTTTCGTCTAATTATTCATAATAAATAATCTCATCCTCGATCGAACGAAATGTCTACGAGCCAAATAATTCACCCTACGAGTTGATTCTCCCTAATTCGTATTTCCAAAACATTCGAAACCCGCCTTCAAAAACACATCCAGCCAACTTACCGTTCCTTCGTTCCATTAATTTCGCATCTGGCGTATTTAGAATACAGTTAGGGTATAATCTACACGTGTAAAACGTCGCCTTAGGAATATTGGCAAAGAACACCGCACCCCCTTCGCTTTGCCTGGGTCTATGCAACTAATACGTCTTCGTTGTCATAAATCAATAACAATATCGACTTCAGGATGGATAGAGGTAAGACGGGAAACCAGCTCGCGGTATCGTTCGTATAATATTTTGATATTAACGTCGTATACGGAGGCTTACTCTACATCAGTCGAATTAGCGTCTGCGGAGAAACCAAAATACAACAACGACGAAACGAGCAATGTCGGCTCACGACCAGACGACGCAAAGGCTTATAATCTGATATACGCGTTTAGGGACACGTTATGCTTTTTCATAAGCACACACTACATATATACTAAATGTTTATACGACCTATGGAATGGTTGTTTACGATATTGTTTAAGTGAATATACTCCCTAGCACCGTACACTCGACGCATTAGAGGTAAAATCCCCGAGCAGCGCATTGCCCGGCTGGTACTTTTTTTCTCATCTCCGCCGGGTTTTCCCCGGTGACTAGCCGGAGACTAATGAAAATTATATTTTTCTCTTGTACCGATGTACGTATCGAGTATATTCACGGGCGTCTGATTTTCTCGTACCGGCCTTTTTCGCCGTTTTGAGCCCCCCCCCCGCCCTTTGAACCTCCATCCCGTATT
>JAVBJF010001401.1:0-14662 GCA_033439095.1 Pseudococcus viburni
ATGCTCGAGAATTTTTCGGAATTTGAAAAATATCGTGATAAAAAAATGTAGTACCTTCAAAGGCTAATTTCGGTCTTGAGGGCAAAATGAACTTGAACACCAAAAATTATTGTTGCATGTGATACCTACCCTCAATGCGAATCAGGTGATGGAACTCCCAAATAGCCTTTTTGAGGAGTGAATTACAAGTAGAAAAATTTGCGAATTTTTTGGAACCACTGAATGAATTTTTTTCCAACTTTTTAAGATACCTACAATAATTTGTAAAATTCGAATGAAATAAGGGTCAATTTTTTTTTGTGATTGGCCATTTCTGGGAGAAGTTGGGGGAGGGGGAGGGGGAGTTGACAAGGATTTTGTTTAAAATCAACACTTTTTCCTGATAGGTAGATTAAAAGTGAAATTCGTTTTAAGCACAAAAATACAAAGTATAACCTCAACAATTTATACGAAAAAAACAGAAATTTGTGTTGAGATTGAGATTTTGCCCAAAGGCGGAAGATTGACCACATTTCCTTCCCCTCTCCAACCACACATCAATGACAAATTTTTCAATTTTAACCAGAAAATTTACGTTTGGAGTTGAAAAACTGACAAAAATGAAATATTTTGAGTGAGAAAAATCAAAATAAATTCAATTGAAGTCAAAATTTTAGAATTTCGACCCACTCTTTATCCCTTCTCCCTGTTAATCGACTAAAAAATACGGGTTTGTACATTAAATGCATAGAATATTCATTTTAAACTGCATTTCGCTACACAATTTTAAAAAATGAACTTTTGAATTTTTCAGGGGAACCAAAAGTTGACCTCTCGAAAAAAAACCAGAAGACATTTAATTTTGAGTTTGTTGCGCAAATATAAATTTAAAAAAATATTTGGCGCAATCGCAAAACGCAATTTTACATAAATATTTTCAGGGGTTCCAAAAATGTGAAAAACAAAAAAGTCAAAAATCAAAGTTTTTCGATAGGTACCAGGGGAGACACTGGAGCGAGTCGTTTCACACGTGTTTTCGATAATCGAAATAATCGAAAATGAGTCAGGAAATTAGACGAGGATTGTAGATCTCAAAAAGACCACCTGAAAATTTAAACTTCCTGATTCCATTTTTACCCCTGCACAATTACTTTCTCAATTCCACGACATTTATATTCCAAAATGAGAAAAAACAACAATTAGAGTTTCTTCATTTGTCGTGAAAAGTAAAAAAGAATCATTTTTGAAAAAATTCCTTGAATTTGTCAAGATATAGATACTTTTACCCAAAAAAATCATCGAAAGTGATTTTCAACCAGTATCTTTCATTTTGACCATTTTTCAAAAATTGAGAAAAATGTATCATTTAAAAAAATTGAGGAAACGAAGGAAAATAGTCGTCGATAATTTTTGCAGGGTGAAAGTATCCATGATAAGATCATATCAAGAATTTTTTTTTGAAAACCTTTTCAGTTTGATACAGAAAATTTAAAAAACACGAAAAAAATAATTTCTCCATGTGCCTAGAAAATTGTATAAGGATAAAAAGAGGGATAAAACGATTTTCATTTGGGTAAAAACATTTACCTAGATTCATTACTAGGTATAAAAAAAGGACTTCCGGAGAAACCATCATTTGATTCGCATTAAGGGGATTTTGGTATCACGTGAATTTCCCGTGAACGATTGCCCGCGGGCAATTCCCCGCGGGAAATTTCCCGCGGGGACAATTTCTCGCGACTCAATATCGTGCGACGACAATTGCTCGCAACGAAAATTGCTCGTGGTTGAAGTTGCAGGCTGCGAAAATTTCTCGCGACGAAAATTGCTCGTGGTTGAAGTTGCAGGCTGCGAAAATTTCTCGCGACGAAAATTGCTCGTGGTTAAAATTGCACGATGTGAAAAATTCATTCTTCACGGAAAAAATTTGTCTTATGCAATTATCCAAGATAATATTTAATTTGAACGACTGCCTAGGTATAATTTTAAAATACCAAATCTACAAAAATGAAAATAACTTTATTTTCCCACGAGCACATGTTCAGAAAAAAATATTTTTTGATCTTTTCAACTTTATTCTTCGAACGATTCCGACACATTTTGCCATAACCTTCTTCGAGCAATAATTGTCTCTCACTTTACATAAAACATTCCTGTATTTTAGAAAACTCTTCAATATAATACCACTTCTCCAACTTTTCTTCATTCAAATCTTATTTAGATCTGCAGACATCGAAAAAATTGTAGTGAGAGCAGAAAAATTGATGTTTCAGAATGAACGAAGGGATATTTTTATTTTGAAAAATCATACTCAAAAAGTAAAAAATGACTATTTTTCAAACATTTCAATTCGGTACTTGATATTTTGAACCTGTGAGAGGAAAGGGGCCTTTTCCAGTGTTACCTACTTCTATTCGTGTCGCGAATATTTTTTCGCTCATATAGGTATGTAGCTACTTTTAATAATTTTAAGATTTTTAAAACTACCTAAATCGTTTCGAGAATAGCATTTCTTTTAAAACTAAAAATAATTTCGTGAAACACCGATATTTTAACCGCGGGAAATTTCATTTTTGTTGCGGGCAATTTTCGCTGCGAGCAGTTGTCGTCGCACGAAATAAAATCGCGAGGAATTGTCCCCGCGGGAAATTTCATTTTTGTTGCGGGCAATTTTCGCTGCGAGCAGTTGTCGTCGCACGAAATAAAATCGCGAGGAATTGTCCCCGCGGGCAATTTCCCGCGGGGAATTGCCCGCGGGCAATTGGCAACGGGCAATTGACGTAGACTCGGGGATTTTATACAAATAATAAGGCATTCAAATTTGTATTAGACGTCGAAGTCTTCATTAAATCAAAATTCTACCTTCCTCCTGCTCTGCGTACTCGTCAAAATTTAAATTAAAATAATTATCGGTAAAAATTACGAACGTCAAGAAAAATTATTTTTGAAAAATTCTTATCACGATGATCAATAAAATTTTCCAAGTTTTAAAATTTGAGCACACAATTACATACTCGTGGAAAAACTAAAAACGTTCATATAACTTTAATTTGAAACTGGTCACCATTTCTAAGCACTTCCACAATTTCCGAAAAAACCTCTCGATCAACGTCACCAAGCATATCACTTCGTAAACAATAAAACAAAGCGTAATTTCAACAACAAATTACCTCTTTGAAAAAAAAAAACGAAAAAAATGCCGAAGACAATGTAAAACGTTGTCAATGCGAGAAAAAAAAATTCAAAAATAAAAAAATAGAAAAAACGAAAAAAAAAATTGAAAAAAATCAACTTGGAAATTTACATTAGAAAAATAAAATCAAAAACTGTGAATGTTAAAATTACCGATATAAGAAAAGCGATAAAATGTAAACAAAACGTCAAAAAATAGGTTACCTAAGTAAAAAGAAATCGATTAACATACAAAAATAAAAACAAACGCGTATAAAAAATACACGGGGAAATGAAGCAATCGTCTGAGTAATGTTCAACAACCGTTTCACTGTACAACAGTAATACAAACAGGCGTATAAAAAAATAGAGAAAAAGATCAATTGACTAGCATAGTTTTTTTCTTTAAAGAATAATAAAATTAATACATAGGTATCTAAAACTGTAAAGACTAGAAATTTTCCGAGTAAAATTTTTCTTAGGCAGTGATTATTGTTGATTTTTCTCAATATTACGGTCAAAATTCGCATCTTCTTTGCCGTTTTTATTGTCTACAGAATTATTAGTCAACTCGTTGGTATAATCGTAGAACGAATTTTCTGTAGGGTTTTCCAGCTTGTAGCTGGTCTCGTTTTCGACGACTGTTGAAGCACTGTCTGTTGTTGAATCGGTGGTAGAACCGTTACTGACGGAGGTAGACGGAGAATCGACGCAAAAACTAAAGCTATTCGAGAATGTTTTGTAACGTGTGCTGTCCGTGGATCCGCTGTGATCGGAGTTCAGATCTGCTAAGAATGGATTTTTATGAGAACGTTTGAACGATTCGCTAATGGCTGACGTCATGATTTCGGACGAGTCTTCGGTTTCCTTGATCCAAGACTCGACGATACTGTCCCAAGGGCTGGTATCGGGCTTGGATACTTTTTCGGCCGAGTTGTTTGTGAAGTCGACGCGCGAATGGCCGAAATTTGCGGCCACCGGTTTCGTGGTGTTGATTTGCTTGAGGGCTTCTTCGATCCGGGCCGAATCTGGTTTGGCGCTGGGCCCGCTTTCGGAAGGCGATTTAAATTGACTCGAGGTTATGGTCTGGATACTGTAGCTGCCGCTGGGATCGGAGTGTAGGCTGTCCAGAGACGTATTCGATGATGTTTTCGGTTTCTGCGATTGGCCGTTTTTTAAATTGAATTTGGCTATTTTGCTGCTAACGAGGCTGGTTCTACTCGACGACAACGCGTTTGTCGTCGAATCGCCTTTGTCGCCGTTGAATTCGATCGTTTCGTCGGGCGAGCTGATATCGTCGATGCTACGAGTACTATACGATGAACTACGCAGAGGTACTTGAGGGGGTTTTTCTTCGACCGGGCTTTTACCAACGGAATCTGATTTCACGGCTCCGAGTACTGGCATATTGACCACCGTCTCCACTTCGGTACCGGCGCCGTCCGAGGACGATGTCGACGACGAATTCTCAGTGATCGGGGATGCGACTGCTACTTGAATAGAGCGAGCGGGAACGGCGGGAGGGGGTTTTCGAATCCCTTTCGAGGGTATGGGTAGAGGACCCCCAACGTGACCGGATACGCCGCTCGGTTTCTTCGGCAATGGAGGCGGAGGAGCCGTAGGGGCTGCTGAAATCTTGCCTGGACCAATAATTATCTCCCGGACTATCTGGAAAAAATGTATGCCTGATCAATCTGTACACCATAATAGCCCAGAATGGCGTTTATTGAGCGAGAACTATTTTTGATGAGACTTTTTTCAAATACGCTCTAAACTAAATGACGAAACTACTTGAAAAAATTGCCGAATGACTAGAAGCTTTTTCAAATTGAAATTAGATTCAAAATTAATTTTTTTTGCGAGGCATTAAATTTTTTTTGAAGTTTTCGGAATCAAATTCAAACTATAGTCCAGGAATTATAGCAAAATTTTTACGCGAACCTCGGAATCGTTGGAGGAAAGCTGAATTTTACATTATTTGTACATAATAGCCTACCAAACATACTCCTAAAAGTTGCACCCCAACTCGCCGGCTACCCCCCTCCCCGCAAAAGGTCAATAACCTCTGCGAATATACGTTTTTTGACTGTAGCGCCCAAAGGAAGGGTCGGAGAGGACAAAGCGGTGAAATAAAAAATGTTCTACGTGAAATTTCCTACAAACTTGACCGGTTCAGTTGTTCTCAAAATTGCGAAATTCGATTTACAGTGGAGGTTAAACTTTTTCAACTTGGAATATTTTTTTTGAAAACATGATAATTTTTTTGTAATTTGAGGTTATAATGGGCTCAAAAATATGCTGTGAAAAGTTGCACCCCCCAACTCGCCGGCTACCCCCACAAGAGGTCAATAACCTTTGCGAATATACGTTTTTTGACTGTAGCGCCGAAAGAAAGGGTCGGAGAGGGAAAAGTGATGATATAAAAAAATTTCTACGTGAAATTTCCTATAAACTTGACCAGTTCAGTTGTTCTCAAAATTGCGACATTCAACTTACAGTGGGGGTTAAACTTTTCCAAATTCGAAAAAATTTGAAAAAATAGATAGGTAATTTTATGTGTAATATTAAATTGGAATGGACTCAAAAATATATTGTCAAAAGTTGCATTTGGCAACTTGTGATCCATCCCCATATGAACACATAAAATTATCAATTTTTTCAAATTTTTTCCAAGTTGAAAAAGTTTAACCCCCACTGTAAATCGAATGTCGCAATTTTGAGAACAACTGAACCGGTCAAGTTTGTAGGAAATTTCACGTAGAACATTTTTTATTTCACCACTTTTTCCTCTCCGACCCTTCCTTTGGGCGCTACAGTCAAAAAACGTATATTCGCAAAGGTTATTGACCTCTTGCGGGGGGGGGGGGGTGTAGCCGGCGAGTTGGGGGGTGCAACTTTTAGGAGTATGTTTGGTAGGCTATTATGTACAAATAATGTAAAATTCAGCTTTCCCCCAACGATTCCGAGGTTCGTGTAAAAATTTTGCTATAATTCTTGAACTACTATGGAAAATCAGTTTTAGACAGAAAAAGACCAAAGCCAAAATCAAGAATGTTAACAACCCCTTCTTCCAGGAAAAGGTTTCTCCCATTTTGGGAATTTTAAAATTTACTAAAATCTACAGCATTTTTCATAATCTAAAAAATTTCAAAACGCGATAAAATTATTTTCATCAGCTAATAATTTTGACGGAGGGAGAAAATTCTGTCACTTCCTTTGCCTCCATTTAAAAAATCTACCATCTAGCAGCTTACTTCAAAATCAAATGGTTTTCAAATACGATGATTTAAATGTAATAAAAAATGTTGCAAAACAGATACCTAATCAGATACTTCACATTGAGTACACAAATATTACTAACTTGTCAAAAATAAAAGCATGTACCACTAAAGCTGGTAGATTACAACCACAAATCGAAATCATCGTACCTGATTTTGACGGCCAAACTTCCAGTAAATATCTCAATATATTAATAGGTTGATTAAAATCAATCTCTTTTTCTTCTGTTTCACTTCTTATCATCAAAAGCGGAGCAAAAATAATAGATAAATTTTGCGCAGACATTTTATTCGTAGCTGACTGCGAAACTACTAATGATAAATGATCCATGACGAATATTAAAGTAGCCTGGAACAAAATAAAATTTATAAGTAACTCGAATTACCATTTTTTCAAAAATGAAGTTCAAAAAATTGAATATATTACTCTGTTAATTCGCGAAAGGCAATCCAATAATGAAAATATCAATTTGGCGTTTCCTTGCGGATCATCGGACATGCAGACGCTTAAAGCGTCCACAATCATCTGGTATAAATGCTTTGTAAACAACGGTTCTGGTAACTCTCTCAAGTAATCTTTGAAAACGCCTGTAAAAAAAAAGAAGAAATGTAAAAAAAATTATACAACGTTGGCCATACATTTTTTTGGATGAAGACATTCTCACCAGTTATGACATTGATATCAGGAACGTTATCGGGTGATAAGTCGATGGTTCTTGGATTCCTTTCAAAAGCTTCTCTGAGAATTCGTTTTTTCGTAGCTGACCCACAAAGTCTGTATAATCCTGTGAGAAAAAATCAAAATCGTTTGAAGGGAATTATCTCAAAAAGTACAGTAGGTAATTATGTGCAAAAGTTCATATGTTTATGGTGTCAGATGTAGTTTCAATAGTTCCAAAAAATTTTTGACTGGTGGTTTCGCTCAAGAGTGAGGTGTCTTTTGCTGTGTTTTTTTTTTTTAGAAAGTTTGAGAGAAGAAGGGATTGAAAAAAAAATTGTGATACATCAAAAAGACGTGATAGAAAATTTCATCACCCAAATGAAGTTCGAAATTTTGAAACTGGTTTTCTTAAACGACATTATAAATAGGAGACAATTAAATTGAACAGATAAATTAATAGAAGTGTAATTTGACGATTGACGATGAAAAATTCGTCATCCAATCCAGGATTTGAACCTAGGGTCTCTGGATTTTCAGTCCAGAATCGATGTTTTTCCTAATTTTCCCTCATTTTTATTCATACTAAGCATATTGAAGGGTAAAACAATTTTTTCTAGATTTTTTTTTAGATTTTTTTATTGAAGGGGGCGATGGTGACTATTATATATCGCCAAAAATAGTATTTTTGGGAAAAAATTTATTTCGGAGGTTCCAGTGATTCCAGTGGTACCATTGGTCTCAGTGGTTTCAGTGGTACCAATTTCTAATAATTAAAAATTTTTCTGGTTCTCCCCTCCAGAGCTCAATTTTTGTAATTTATGATTTTTTCTGGCATCCTAGTCGAGAGCTGAATTACAAAAATTCAAATTTTTTTTGTACTCCTTTTCAAAGCTGAGTTTCGGATATCTAAAATTCCTCCTGCACCCCTCCCCTCCTGACGATTTCTACCAAACTGAGATGATTTTTTTCCACAAAGGTAAAAATTTAATAATTTTCTGCCGAAATAGAATACGTCTAAAAATTAAATAATACAGAAATTAAAATTACATAGATGGAGTAAAAAAATGCACTTTTATCGAAAACACCAATCAGGGAAATCCAATATTGCTGGGATGCTTTGCACATCCCCTTTTGAGCATACTCATGTATAAAATTAAATATGGATTCAGATAAGTACCCACCTATGATATCAAGACCCCTTCTTTCGATTTCTTCGACACATCTGCGAACGATAATAGGAACTGATGCTGCGAGAGGAGGCTGAGGCAATGATTGCAGCGATACTGATATCGAACCACTTTCTCTATTCACCACTGTCTCCAAATCAGTTCCGAATAAGTTACCTAAAAAAAAGCACAATATTTCATTGTCAAAAATAAAATAGGTATAAAATGATACCAGCTATTTGAAAATAATTTTTGCTTACTGATAGTTAATACACTTCTGGACGACAGCAATGGTCTAATTTGTTTCCTTAAATATGTATGGTAAGCATTAGTATGTCTTAATCTGATGTACAACGTTCCTCTCGGTTCGACTTTCAAAGCAAGTTGATGTATAGGACTTTTGTACAATAAGGAACTTAAATGAACAGAACCCTGAAACGAAATCATTTTTAAAAAATCCATTCAACGTTGATAAATTATATAAATTTACTTCTTTGTTTACCTTATAACATAACTTATGTCTGTATTGAGGATCCCACGAGTATACCAAGAAATCTAGTTCTCGACTACTAAACAAATCCAATTCGAATGTTTCATCCCAATCAAATACCAGGTCACCGTTTCTCACCACTGTTCTAGCTTTATGTATACGATCGCATTCCAAAACACAGTATAGATCTCTGGTGGCAGTATTTGGACCTGTAATGGATAAATTAATAATCATCAAATAAGTGGTTCGTTCTTTTGAAATATAAATAAATATTAATCTTACCATGCCCAGTTAATGGACTTGCAGTAGCAGTTACACGAAGCCCACGTCCAGCCAATAAATGGATCCAAAGTAAACCACTAACTGGAGAAAATTCGTCACTGAGGTGAGATTTTTCCATTTTATATTTTGTGAATTCTACGAAACAAAATATATATTTCTGTATTTTGTCATGAGTCAAAAAAAAGTTTTTTATCACAATCAGTGGTGTGCAGAGAATTTGAAAATACTTGTGCGAGAAAGCCACAGAAACCACCCCTCCCTTTAAATACACTCCTTCCAGTTCTTTATTGAACGAAATTCCCCAACTTTTTTCACCCTCTTCTTTCAATTTATCTTTTGATGGTAGAGCAAAATTTCAAAAACAGAGAGTTTTTGTCATCAAAATATTAATTCTTTCAATATTTGATTTTCAAGAAAAAAAATCGTTGGATATTTATGGACGCAATTTATGACTCATTACAGCATAAATATGCATATTTCAAAAAATATGCATTTTTTTCTAGAAATGAATAGGTATGTTTCTTGAAAGTGAAGCTACCCACCAAAATGTCAACGTTAGGTATCTGGAATTTCAAAAAATATTTTTTTTGGATATCCATAAACAAACTTTATGGCTTATTAAGTACCTAATTACATTTTTGAAAAAAATACTACTTACTTTAAAAAAAATGTTTGTTGAATATGAAATTTAATTTTTTTCAACTAATAAATTTTTATTTTACAATTAAGTATCCTTCACATGCACGTAAATGTAGCCTTTTCATTTTTTGAAAAATTGTTATTAATTTTTTTCATTTATTTAACCAATTTATGCTTGTATTTCAACCATAAAACATTTTTAGTTCTTGAGTTCCAAGTGTAGCCTGAAATGTCTGAATATATTCGAGGAGTTGGTGTACCAGCGCCTATGTATGTATGTGCTAAGCGATTCTTTTCAATGAAGTTAATAAAATTGCCTAACCGGTTTGCCGTAAAAAAAGCGTTTATCCACCCTTCCACGTTCTACCTATTCCATACAAGACAAAACCATTTATATGTATTCGTGTGAAGGACGATTTTATTTCGTGTGGTGCCCTTGGTTTTTTTCAACTCCAAAATTATTTTTCTCTAAATATTTCCTAACTTTGAATTTTCTCAAACATTTCTTTAATTTTGAATTTTTTCAACATTTTTTCAATTTCGAATATCGTCTCACTAATGTTAAAACCGTCTAAGTGCCATTTTTCGTTTTTTACAGGAGAGCTGAAAAACGTAACAAAATTTGCATTGCGCTTATGGACTTTGCAAATTTTAAACTCGTTTTTTTTAGGGTTTAAATTACTTTAAGTTACGTTTTTTATATTTTAATCGATGCAGCTTGATTCGCTGAATCCAAAATTATAAAAAAGTCAATTTTAAAAAAAGTGGCACTTAGACGGTTTTAACATTAGTGGGACGATATTTAAAAAAAAATTTTAAGCTGAATCATTTAAAATTCTTCAATTTTTTTCTAGTTCGAAATGAAAAGATATCAAAGAAAAATTAATAATTGAATTGTTCAGAAATCAGAACTAGACTATGGCATTTTTGAGTTGGAGATGGAAATTGATGCATTGAAGTATGGCGGATCGACTGGCGTGGTTGAAATTTCACTCAAATGCCGGGAATACATTGAAAAATTTCGTATTTTAGTATATTTAAAAAAAATTGACAATTGCGATGAATTTTTTCACAATGCAAGTGTTTTTGTATGAATATTGAATTAATATTTCGAAAAGTTTCATTTCTCCATTTTATAACATAATTTTGATCCAAAAATTGGCGATTTCAAAAAAAAATGATTTTTTTCCTTTCCATTTTTTTTTGTTTTACATTTTTTTAATACCTATATTTAGCTTGGGCGGACTTCAGTCAATCGAAATGAGATTAACACTAAAATGATGTACTTGAGTGCAAAAAAGAGTTCCACACAATTGTGAGCCTTAACGCCGAAGTTTAGTCACCAATGAGAACTAAAAGGGGACTAAGCCCAAAAACCTTCAAGCGACTCCGGTACATTTGAATTTTTTTGCAATGGTCTTAAAAATCGTCTCTTGGAGTCCCCTTTTAATGACTTAAAACATGTTTCCTACCAATTTTAAGTTTTCGTATAAAACCGTTTTTTGATTGTTCTGAAAAATGCCAAAAATGAACTTATTATTTTTTTGACATTTTTTCATATTGAAACTTGCAATTGTTCGTCAAGTTGGAAAACAATTTTATGGCTAAAGAAACTCGAAAAAAATAGTGTAAAAAAAAGTTTTTCTAAAGGAGCTTAAGAAAATAAAACTTACAACAAATTTGGAGGAAATTTGAACTAAAAAAATATTGATATGAAGATATGACCTGTAAAGTGGCCTAAGTGCAAAATTGTGATTTTTGAGATTGTGGGGCCATCTATTAGTATATGTGAGGCACCACATTAGTAATCTGTTTTTAGGTGCAAAAGTTCATATTAACCGTTTTTACAGGCCTTTCTATAGTGCTTAAAAATTCTAAAATTTTCTGGAGACTCCAAAACGTCTTGAAACTACTTCCAATCGATTTGCGATGTCAAAACTAGGATCACAATTAATTTTCATTTTTGCTTAAACACATTTTACCTGATTTTATCAGTAAATGACCTTTTCATACCTGCAAAGTGACCTAACTGCAGCGTTTTTAATTTTTAGAGTGCTGTAGCAACACTGATGGTTTGTTTTTCAAAAAAAAAAAAATTATATCACCAGGTGAGTGAAGGTTCACCCTTTCCATTCCTCAAAAGCTCAAAACAAATTTTCAATATCTCACTTTCCTTCCATAGAACAGATTTTTCTCATTTTTCTCGGAATCAACTTCTTGCACTTCGGTCACTTTGCAGGGCATATCTTCACATGTAAGGATTGAAAAAAAAATTGAAAACCCTGAACTTGGAAAATATTTTTAAAGAATTATAGAAATTTAAAAACTTGAGAAAATTTTTGGAGGAAAATAATTTTGGAGTTGGAAAAATAAAGGGCACTATACGAATCAAAATCACCCTCCCTGTAAATATAAAATAAACTCGTGTCCTAAAAAGGTCATACAACAGCGCGACTTTTTGATCCATCTGCACGCCACTGATCAAAATATTCCATCATTTTTACCTGAAGTATTAATTTCAAGAACTCTAGTTCTATCAACTTGAACATCCGGAGTAACAGCTCGATTACCGAGATGTTTAGCTTCCAATTCTTGTAAATGCCTCATCCTTCTCAAAGATGACGTTCTTGTATGTCTGTCCAAGGTAGAAATAGTAGCTGATGGTAAAGGCGTCATGCTGACTGGTCCCATTGACGCCAGTTGATTAGGACGGTATTTGGAATAACTTAATAATTCGGACTGCAAAAGCACATGCAATTATTATAACACACGTAAAATAAATTTTATCGACATTTCTCCATCATACACACCTGTCTAGTTCTTTCTGGTAAATTTTCGGCGCTAAAAGTAAACCGTCCTTTTTGACGTAACAGCGACGAATCTCTATTGCTTTTCAGTCGATCGTAAATAGCACTGGTAGAAGGAGTTCGAGATAACCATGCTCTATATTCATCGGAGGTAAATACACTCGTCGTGGGTAGCATTCCTGAAACATATAAATGGATTAATTTCCGTCTCCGGTAACGGACCGTAGATTAATTAATTTCTACGAATATTCACTTTTTTTGAACTTCTCGCTAGAAGGCATTTCGGGAGCACTCAAGGTACCGTCGTCTTCCTGATCTAACAAATTATTAGCAATTTTCACTCCACCTCCGTACTTCAAATTCGGCATCAACGCATTCGACAATGTGCTGGAAAAATCATCGAAAAATAAATATTCCATTTGCCCAATCGCGAGGGTAACCACTGCGGTATATTTTTACCTCGACGGCGGAAGTGACGGTAGCTGATTTCTTGTCATTCGCGTATCTCGTGGGAGCGAGTTTGAACGTAACGATGACGCCCTAGACAATGCTCCAGTTTTAGTTAATCTTGACAGCGTCGACGACGATATACCTGAATTAAAAATCGAATCGTTTAAATTGTTAATCGCGTCGTCGCGTGTTTATCGACTCGACAACTAACCTGAAATTGTCTGTGTCGGGTCGTTAGATCTACAATAATAATACGAAGACTTTGATATAGAGGGATATGAAGCTTCCGTATCTGAAGCGTAATCCACGTTATGCCTTTTGGATAACGTAGACCCGTACGAAGATATAGCGCCACCAGCGCTGTACTGTCGACCGTAGCTTGGGGTAGTTGCGCCGGTTCTGAAATTCGGTCTCAATAATGTATGCGACTGGCGGGTTGGTAACGTTCGACCTGCGCCAGAGAATTAGAAATTAGAAAAATAATGATTTTTGAAATATTTTCGTACGTGAAAGGTGCTTACTGAAATCATCATATTCAGTTCTTGGTAGATGCTGATCCGAGCCCGATCTAACCATACCCAGTCTTCGATTTCCAGTTTGCGAGTATCTTGATAATGCAGTTTCCGATGTCCGTCGACCCAAAGTCGAGCCTCCAGGACAAAACGGGTGAACCTGAGGATAGATGGATGATGAGAAAATATTCCAAGTACATGATTCAATCGCATTCAACCGAATATACCTTTTCTGCCAATGATTCCAAGGTTTTAGGGTAACTTCTATCGTAATCAGATGGCAAATTTTCCACCGGTTTGAGATGATGATCTAGAATACTGTGTTGCGGAGCATACGACCAGCCTCCTAACCTTCGATCCAGCTAAATACAAGCAAAAGGTAACAGATATGGTAAAAAAATTATGTTGAGGTGATTCCTTTAAAATATTCATGGTTTTGAATAAACTTACCGTGGCTGTTTGATGATGACGAGGTTCTGGTCGAGAATTATAATACAGATCTGTTCCTAGATCACCATTCGAGTCTAGGGCGTATTGAGATCGAGATTTTTCTCTACCCTGCGCTTCTCTTTTCATATCGTTTCTAGAATAATTTAAATACAACGTGAATATTTCTTCACCAAACGTAGAGTTAATTTGAAGAAATGAGCAATAAATAATTCTCGGACTGGTTTAAACCTAAAATATTTTTTTTTTTTTTAAATCGACGAGGCGTCCACCTCAGATTTGAACGAAAATGGGATTTCTGGAAACAGCATCGAAGCCCCCGGAGTCAAAACTTCAGTTACCAAAGTAATTTTTAGATTTTTGACGAATTTTTGAAAATTTAAAAATTGCGTTTTTTTCTTTAACAAAAATGCGATACTTAAAAAAAATATTTCTACAGTAAAATTGATGTAAATTCTGTTCCAGTATACCCAATATTGACTTCTCGGACCCGAATTTTACCATTTTAAGCCATTTGGAGCTTCTAGCGCGATTTTGATTTTTTCTAGGATTTTAGAATTTTTTCGGGAGGTATCCTAATGAACTTGGGTAGCTCAAAATTGAGTCGTAGCCCATTTTCGAGTAGTTCAACATGTAAATTCAACTTCATCGCGATTTTCAGGACACCTCAAGTTTGATTTTTTGCATATCATGAAAGAGCGTTGTTGACGTGACAGAAGACGAATGATACAAACCTGAGATCTTTAGGATTATTTGAACCAGAATGGCTTGAGAAAAGAG
>JAVBJF010001402.1:0-14659 GCA_033439095.1 Pseudococcus viburni
TTTCGTATACCTAACTCGAGTTTTTGATGAAAAAACGACTCGTTCGATTTTCGAGTTATGAGCCAAACCGGCGGTTCGAATTTACGATATCGAACTGTCTTTTTTTGCTGGTTTTTGTCTCGTTATAACTTATCTACGCTCGTTGGACAAGATACACCTTTTCATGAAGATTTCGCAAAACGAACCGGTCGAATTCCGTAATGCAACAACACACCGCGAGTCTAAATTCAATTTTTGTTCTTGTACGCGTGATATACCACTGCAAAATGAAACCGTACGCTGGCGTTTAATCAGACCCATCGAATGTTAGAACATCTGAGCTGAACTGCAACCGTAGCTCTCTCGTTTCGCTAAACCTAAAATTGTAAGAGTAGATGCCAAAAGACATCTCACAGTCGTAAAACTCGACTCGCCGCAAACTTTTCCAATATCCCGCAGGATAGGAAATACCGACGCAATGGGGTAACTTGTAGCGGCTATTTTGTTCCATTTATTTTACCAAGTGCCCAAGTACACTTGCCCAAGCTAACGAAGCAGGCCCCCGTACCCTATAGTTTTTTTGAAATTTTACTCGACTTGTTGAGTTGATCTGCCTGTCAGCAATAAACGGACTATGTTATTATTTTCCAACATCTTGCCCTGTCCAATCGCACCGGGTAGAAGATTGCTTGTAACTTGAGGCCTTTTTTCTATCTGGTCTCCTAGTGCCCTATACTGCCCTTTATTGTTTCATTGTGGAATTTATACCTGTGCAAGATGGGTGAAAAATTGAAGGAATAGACTTTTAAAAATTGTATTTTCTTTTAAATTTGATTAGCCTGTACAAAATTTTATTCTGGTTTGATCCCTGAAAGTGTGCGGGCATTTTTGAAAAAAAATAAAATAGAATTTGATACAAAAACTCTCTTCTAGGCTTTGCAAGTTAAAATCCCTGATAATTCCCAAGGCACGATTTAAGACTCTACGTTCACGTGCACCTATCATTAATATTTTGATCAGAGCTGTTTTAAGATTCAATCAGAGAGTTGAAAATCATCAGAGTAGTTGAATTTTTAGAATACTGTCAATGTTTGAAAATTTTTTTTTTTAAATTGTAAGGTTATTAAAACATAGGCAGATACCAAAAAAATATAAAATATCCAAGAAAATTTGTCAAGCTCTAAAAAATTGAACACAATAGGTAATAAAATCGATGTTTTGTGAAATTTTTTAAATTTAGGCATGTTGCCCACACATTTTTTACATTAAATTTTTTTTTCAATTTTATTGATTTCCGTGATTTTTTTGTCTTAAATCGATTAGGTATACATAATACGAGGGTCGTATGAAAAAGAAGGGGACAAAACGGTCTAGGGGGGAAACGGTAAGAGATAGGGGTGCGAGACCAATTCCATGTGAAAGAGGGTTCTTTTACGGTTCAGAACAACTGGTTCACATTTTGCTACGTCGGATATATCGTGTATGGTGCACGTTTAAAGATGCGCGCGACTATCGAAGTTGCCGCCAAACGCGAGAAATAAGCAAAAATAATATTTTTGATTTAGTGTCTTCGTCAACTGTTCGAGGTGTAAAATGATGATACGAATTGTAAATCGAAAATAGATATATTTAAACTTGGTTTTTGTGGCCGAACAACAAGTTTTTATCATGAAAATTGCGGTAGCGCTCATCTCAGAGTAGCCCCTTCAATTGTCAGCTTCATGGAGAACTTTTATTCTTCCACCTCAAAAGCTGTTTTTCCGTTCAAACATGATTTCATTTAAAGATCATATTCTCGCCATATACCTAGACTAATTGACGATGAATTTCAGTCACAGGTTTACCATACATAATTAAAAAACCATCTAACTGAATGCTGTTCACACTTGGCGGCAACCTCGATCTTCGCGCTCATCTTTACAAGCTCACTACACCACACAAATTCGACCGAGACACTTCAAAATTGGTATACTGATGGTAAAAACTACGACTGTTCGAATGCCGTTGCCCTGATAACCGTCGCTATCACCGTTCCCCTCCTAGACCGTTTTGTCCCCTTCTTTTTCATACGACCCTCGTATGTATAAGTTCAAATACAAAACTATTAGTTTCAATAATTATGTAATTTTGGGTTTGATAAGTTCAAAAATTGAAACTTTCTGTTTTTACGCTGAAAATTACACTTCTTGGAATCTAACATTTTTCTTTTAAAAATTTGTTCCAAGTATTGACCCCGACTAAATTTACATGGAATATGCATCAGCTACGGAAATAAAAAAAATAATACGAACGACTGAATCTTTCTTGTCTGACTCGTGCGATGATGCGAGTCTTCAATTACCATACAACTCGACTTTTTTCTAAATCCATATTACATTTTTCCAGCTCTAATAAAAAGTTTTTCTCTTTTCTCAAATTTTTTTCAATTCTATTTTTTTCAAGATAATTTTCAACTCTTAGAATTTTTTTCAACTCTGAAATATCTTTTCAAAATTTTTTTTCATCTCTAAAATTTTCATCAATTTTTTTTCGTCATTTGCGTGTCAATCATCGAACTGTGATATCATCGAAAAAACAATTCTCTAGGTACTTGTTGAAATTGTGAAACATACCTACTAATTTTTTCAAAAAAGTATATGCTTAGCAAATTTCAACTTCAATTTTAATAAAAAAATTTCTCAACTCTTATATTTCTTCTCAAAAATTATTTTCAATTTTGATAAATATTTTGTTTTTTTCAACTCTAAATTTTTTCTTAAATCATTTTCCAACTCTTGAATTTTTTAAGATGAAAAAATTGTGGAAAAATTAGGGTTTGGAAAAATTTTGTAAAACTTGAAAAAAAATTAAAAAGAATTCAAAGTATTTGAAAATTTTAAGATCACGGAATGGAATTTTAGAGTTGGTAGTTGAAAAAAAAATTTATTGAAGTTGAAAAATGAAAATTTAAAGAAACTTAAGATGAAAAAATTTCACAAGAACTTCAATTTTTAAAAAGCTTTAAGGTGAAAGAAAGAAATTTTGTTGGGGAAGAAAAAAATTCTGAAAGAGTTTTAGGGTTAATGAATTGAAATATTTAGTGTTGGAAAATATATTGGAAAAAAATTTAGAGTTGAAAAATATGTAGGCCCTATCTTGGGAAAAAATACCAAAACTGAAAAAATTTTAGATCTAAGAAAAGATTTTGAGGCTGAGGAAGAAATTACAGAGTTGAGAAGGAATTTCATTGAAGTTGAAAAATGCTGAGGAAAGAGAAAAAAAATTATATTAAAGTTGAAAAATTTTTGAAAATGAAATGGATTTGAAAAAAAAACCTAGCTGCATGAGTCAACAGGAAACATTCAGTTGTTTGTACCATTTTTCATTTTCGTACCTGATGCATTGCTCGCACGATCACTCACGCGCCTTCCATAAAACCATAAAAACAGTGTACAACAAAAGAAACCCTGCCTTCTCAAATCAACTATTTTTTTCATCTTTGAATATCAGAAATGAAAAGTACGTATAGTTGTGAGATGACGATCAATTTGACAAATGAAAATCTAATTACCTTCAATAACGGTAACAACTTTCTTTACCAAGGGACTGAAAACCGTGGACCGCGAATTTGTTGATTTTCAGATTTTAAGTTGCTAAATTGGGGTTATTGACAAAAAAGTTGAAGTTCAAAAAAAAAACTATTTAAATCATCACGAACGTACGTATAACATCAATCAAGTAAATAAAATTATTGATTTCAAACAAACCTATTTATTTTAATGTGTAATTTTTCGAAAAAACAAAAGACTTAACACTTTCAGTAGAAACTTATTGTTCATATCGAAAAAATTTGAATAATCACGAACGTACATACTTATAACATTAATCAAGTGCGTAAAATTACCAATTTTAGACATACCTATCTAAGTATTTATTGTAATACGTAATTTTCCGAAAAAAAAAACACAAAAGACTGAACACTTTTTATGGAAAAATATTTTTCATTTCAAAAAAAAAAAAACTACTTATTTAAATCATCACGAACTTACTTACTAATGACATTAATCAATATCAAGTAAATAAAATTATCAATTTTAGACATAGGTAAGTACTTACATACTTATTTTAATACGTACTTACTTAATTTTTCGAAAAAATAAAAGGATAAATACTTCCGGTGGAAAAATATTGTTAATTTCAAAAAAAAAAGGAAACAAAAAAACAAAACACTTCCGATAAAAAAATATTGTTCGTTTCAAAAAGGAAAAAAAAGTAGGTAAAAGTACTGTACGTAGATATATAGGCAGGGTTGTCATGTAGAATGTAAAATGTAGAATAGGTAGGTAACTAGGTATATAGAATAAGAGTAAAATATCGTCTAAACCACTAAAAGATGCCCCAATTTCTTAAATTTAACAAAAATTAAACACATTGAGAATAGAAAATGAAAATACATTTTTTTTACCTAGACTTTTTGAACGTTTTTTTTTTTCACTCGTATTTTCTTATCATAACCAATCATAAAATCTCTTCAAATTACGCGTACCTATTCTACATTTTACATATTCTACATTTTTACATAAATTTTAGAATATGTTATTCAACGTGTAAAATGACAACCTTGGGTATAGGTACTACATATTATTAAATGCACACGATTATTTCACTTATTCTAACTTTGCCATAGTAAACTTTGAGCTAAGTAAAGCTTCGGCTATTTCTGCAATAAATTCAGGATTGGATTGCTTGAGATTTTCCCAAGCTGAGGTTTTCATCAATTGTGTACTTTGAATCGTAATAAAATCAATCGCTTTAGATTTAAGTTCTTTTGCATTACATGATCCAGCAAATAATAATAGATCAAATGCGTTGGAACTTGACAAACTCGCGCTCAGGGTTTCTTCGCATTTGATTCGTAATCCTTTCAAATCGTATTTGTCAGCTGCACGAAAAAGATCTCCCGCCAGATTTTCCAACCCTTCTACTTCTCCGGTATAAACGTAACGTAACATGTTTTCCACAACGTCTTCGTCAATGTCGTCAATTCGTACTACACCTTCTTTTTCTTTCATATTATGTGCGAACATGGCGGCGAAAACCGGACTACGGGCAGCTAATATTACCTTGTGAGCTGGGTAATTTTTCTCGCCTACTTTGATTACGACGTCGGTATGCAACTGAGTTTTCAACAAAGATCCGATGTCATTTGAAAAACTATTATCTTCAAGAAAGGTGGTTTCAGTACACATTTCGCAAACCATCCATAAACGATGGCCCAAATGAGTAGGATCGAGTTGTTTCAGACTGGTCGAAAACAACATACCCGCACTGTTCTCAGATTTTGTATCGAATTTAAAAGTTTTGCTGTGATCTAGATTGCACTCGTGCTCTCGATTCATATCCCAGATGGATAATTTGAATCTGGCGATTGCTTCTTTACATTCACTCTTACGATCCAAAACCAAACGTAAATAAAAAGTAACATCACGTTTGGATTCATTTGGAATCCATTCGAGAGTTAAATACCATAAATATTTTTCAGCACTAAAGAACTCTCGCGATCTAATTGGTTCTTTAGATGCAGTCGAGAAAAACTGTTCTACATGCCATCTAATGCAAAATTCATTTTTTTCTTTGGTGGTGATGAAACGCGATTCAAGAAATCCGTGATTTCTCATATTGAAACTTTCCTATAAAACAACGGTACGAATAAGATTAAACAATATATTTGATAGATAAGCAGAATGTTTCAGACAAACAATCACTGAATTACGGGTTGCTCGAATAAATATTTCTGTTTCATCATTATTTTTCTTAATACCTTCTATGAAAAAGAAAATATTTGGTACCGAGCTACCTACATAGAAACTTAAGTTGTTTAGTGGTTACTACTTACTACTTACCTACTTATCCACAATAGTATTTACGACAGTATGATTACACTGGAAACAATTTATCTGCTTCAACTCTTCCTGTACAGCCGATAACAGAAGAAAGTTGCTGTTAGTGTCCTATTGCTGTTTGATAAGAGTATACGTAGGTACAATGTACCAATTCTAACGCAATTATACACCGAAATCACTCTAAATTACAATTAAAATTTCAAGAGCTTCGAATATTTTCAAATTGCAGTCAACGAACAATCAAAATTGGAACAATTTATAACACAATAATTAATAACGTAGAACAGGAATTCAGGATTCAGAAGCAAATAGTCAATATGTACACGTAGGTCTAGGTACATTCAAGTCACTTTACGTACGAAAACAAAAATAATTGACGTCAGATGCCACAGAAAGATAAGAGCAACATTGAACCAGTTTTGCTATCTACTATCCGGCCATAGGTAGTATGGAACCGGGATTGGAGACTAATACCAACGTATAGCCTAGCGCGAGGGAAGTTGCTTTTCACACCCCTTATATGTTCATCGTATGCAACCACTTACACATGAAAATACAACGTATTAATATTTTGAAAATTTTTGAAAAAATCATTTATTCAAGTATCAAAGACGATAGAATAAAATATTTGCAAAAAAATTGTGGTATACACTTTTTGCCTATCTTCATTTTTGAAGGGGCTACAGTGATTTTAAATTTTCTCAGAATTTTATTTTTTTTAATTTCACTGAAATTGTTAGTTTAAGTACCTAGGATTATAAAAAAAATTGCAAAAAATTTGTGGTATACACTTTTTGTCTATCTTTACTTTTGAAGGGGCGGAAGTGACAACGATTTCAGTCAAACTTTGAAAAAATGAATTTTTCGGGAAATTTAAAATCACTGCTGCCCCTTCAAAACTGAAGATAGGCAAAAAGTGTATACCACAATTGTTTGTCATTTTTTTTCTATAATCCTAGGTACTTAAACTAACAATTTCAGTGAAATTTAAAAAAAATAAAATTCTGAGAAAATTTAAAATCACTGTAGCCCCTTCAAAAATGAAGATAAGTGGGCAAAAAGTGTATACCACGATTTTTTTGCAAATTTTTTTCTCTACCATCCTAGATACTTAAGATTTATGATTTTATTCAATTTTTAAAAATGTCCAAGTGGTTGCATACCATGAACACATAAGGGGTCTGAGATCAGGTGCAAGAAACTCCCCGCGCGCTAGGTTATACGTTGGTACCATAGATTAAGAATACTTATTTTTAGGTACAAAATTCAAACACCTTTCCGTCTTTCCCCATCCATGATCACCTTGTGGGTTAGGATTTGGCATAATTACGATTTTGAGTTACAGCATTGAGGTTCTTACTTCTTAACAAAAAAGTTGCAATTCGAAAAAAAATTTACCTAAATCATCACGAACGTACAGTTAACATCAAAATTAAGTGACAAGATTACCAGGTTCACATACATTCATTTTATTTATTTTTATACGTAATTTTTGGATAAACTAAAATATTAAATATAACACAAAAATTCGAATATTATTCACTTCAAAAAAAAAAAACAGTAAGTAAGTATTAGGTAGGTAGGTATATTAATTCGCAAGGTTATTCCACTTTATTTCGACTCAGCGGCAGTAAATTTTGGATGAAGAAAAGCGTCGGCTATTTCTCCAACAAGTTCAGGATTGGATTGTCTGAGACTTTCCCAAGTCGAGGTTTTTGTTAATTTTTTACTTCGAATCGTAATAAAATCAATGGCTTCAGATTTAAGTTCATTTGCATTGTATAAATCAGCGAATAGTAATAGGTCAAATGCGTTAAAACTTGACAAGCTTGCGCTCAGCGTTTCTTCGCATTTGATTCGTAATCCTTTCAAGTCGTACTTGTCAGCTGCAAGAAAAAGATCTTTCGCTAATCTTCTCAATCTTACTACTTCTCCGGTATAGATGTAACGTAACATTTCTTGCACAACGTCCTCGTTGATGTCTTCAATTCGTACTACGCCTTCATTTTCTTTCATATTGTGAGCGAACATGGCGGCGAACACCGAACTACGGGCAGCTAACATCACCTTGTGAACGGGGTGATTTTTCTCACCTACAGATATCACGACGTCGGTATGCAACTGAGTTTCTAACAAAGATCCGATGTCATTTGAGAAGCTGTTATCTTCAAGAAAGGTGGTTCCAATAATCATATCGCAAAAGATCGTTAAAATTTTGTCATAGCCGTCGGTGGTACTACGGAGATCTTTAAAATCGTTTGAAGCCAAAATACCTGCACTGTTCTCGGATTTTGTATTGAATATAAAAGTATTGCTGCATCCCAGATGGCACGCGTGTTGTTTATTTATATCAAAGATGGATAATTTGAATGTGGCGAAGGCTTTTTCACATTCACTCTTGCGATCCAAAACCAAACGTACAGAATAGAGAGTAGTATTAGAGCTGAAGTCTTTTGAAGTGCATTCAAGACTTAAATACCACGTACATTTATCTCTTTTAGGAATAGAGAATCCGGGCGATCTGATTTCTCCTTTCGATCGAATCATGTATAGCTCTTCTATATTCCACACAATGCAATGGTGACTTTTTCCTAGTTCGGTAATGTGATGCATTTCAATAGATCCTTTTACACTCATATTGAAACTTTCCTACAAAACAACAGTACGAATAAGATTGAACAATATATTTGATAAGTAGAACGCATCGGACAAAAAACGCTAGGTAAATCACAAATAGTTGATCGAAATAAAGATTTTTGTTTCGTTACTATTTTTTCAGATACAATATAAGTAAGCAAAAGAAAGATATTATGTACATGACTACTTACATATATCTGATATATCTACTTATGTTTTTTTGTACTTACCCAAGTTTCAAGAAGTTTCGAATATTTGCAAATTGCGGTTCACGAATAATCAACAAAACTGAAATAATTTGAAACACAGTACCTACTACCTACGTACAACTCAAGATTCAGACGCGAATACATACATACTTAAATTTACGTCACGTTACGAAAATCACGAAAACAAATAATGAAATAACAGACGCCAAACCCCACCACCACGCGCACGGAAAGATGTGATAAGAAAAACACTGGAATCGGACTCGCAATATATTAACGGCGTTGCAAACCAACAACAACAAGGCCCGGATACTCGTCTGATGTACTCAAATACTTACGTACATGCGATGACTCATTTTTCTTTATTAATTAAAAGAAAAAGTTGAGAGAACACATGGATGCTTGAGGTACGAAAAATTATCTAACGTAAGTTTCACGCTCTACAAGCTGGTTTTTTCCTCATAACTCTAGCTCCAACCAATCAAAAGTTATAAAAACTAGAACTTTTGAGCTTTTATGACTTTTAATTGGTTGGGGCTAGACTCATGGGTTAATGAGGAGAAAACCAGCCTGTAGAGCGTGAAAAGTATATGATTTTTATGTCTCAAACACTTCAGGGTTCACTCAAAATTTTGCACTATATTGATCAGAAATTTGAATAACAAGATTTTTGCAATTTTTTCAAACTTTCAGCTTTGATAACCTTTTATAGTTGATGCTAGAATTTTGAAATAAAAACAAGATTGCAGAAGATTGAAAGTAGATTTAATTGCATGCCTCCGTGTGTTCACTGGCATTTTCCTTTCAATTTTTCAGAAATTGAATTAGGTATTGCAGAAAAACTGAGAAAACGATTTAAGACCGTAAGACGCAATGTAGAAGACGAGTGCTTCGGTACACAACTTCAAGTTGTGACTTCGGGCGTTTTCGTGTTCGTTCTTGAATGTTTATTTAGTCATTTTAGGTATGATCCGAATTTGATAAACTAATTTTTTTAAATCAAAATGTCGAAGATGGAAATTTTGACATTTTATGTCCAAAAAGTACAAAATTGTCGTTTTGCAATAATAATTCGACATTCGACAACCTGACATTTTTTGGTCAAAAAGTCAAAAGTCAACGTTTTCATATCAAAAGCAACATTTTGACATTTTATGACTGAAAAGTTTTGATTTATTGTCATTTTGCAATCGCAATTCCACAATTAACCTTAGGTATATTTTTCATCAAAAAGTCAAAAGTTGACGTTCACTATCAAAATTGACCATTTTTAATCAAAACTGACGCTTTTTCGAAGTAGTGTTGGTAACAAAATGAGTAATTTTTCAGGTTGATATAATCTCATCAAGAGTTTAAAATAATTTGAAATTTTGTTATCAAAATGTGAGAAGGTGACATTTCTCAAATGATGACCAAAAATGAAACTCCAGGGTGAAAGAAAATCAGGTTGATATTTTTTTACATAAAAGACAATTATGTATTACGCAGGGTCCGGAACCACTTGGGAGAACAACCAAAAAAAGACCAGGGGAACCACTTTTTTCGAATTTTCAAATGAGAACCAGCACCAGAACCAGTTGAAAAAATTTATAGAACCATTCCCAATAAAGGGAACAACCAGGGAGAAGTAATTTTGAAACTAACCAGAACCACCAGAACCAGTTTTTATCTAGATCAAAAATTAAAATTTAGATTCAATTTCAATTATTTCACAAAAATTTGAAAAAATTACAAAACTATTCGCAGATCTTAATTTGACTTCTAAATTGAAGTTTGATGTGTTATTTTGAAAGAAAAACAAAAAAAATGACTGGAACTGGGAGCACCAGAACCACTTGGAACCGGGGGAACCAGTACTAATTGGAACCACAACCAGGAGAACCATTAAATTTTCTTAACTCCTGGAACCAGAACCAGAACCCCTCCCCCCAAAAAACTGACTATGGAACCACTTTGGAACCAGAACAGGAACCATTTCATCTCAAAGGTTAAAGAGCAGAGCCAGAAGCACCAGAAAAAAAATTTCAAATGGTTCCGGACCCTGGTATTACGTTCAATTTTTTTCTCCCAGAAGTTTTAAATAAACAAATGAAAAATAAATTTATTTCAGTCAAATATTTCTGATAAATATGACTAGCCGCAACTTTAAAAATACTCATTTCATTGTCTAATTGCGTATTACGACACAACACGACAGCACTCAAAAGTCAAAATCACAACCTGAAGTTGTGTACCGAAGACCGAAGCGCTCGTAGAAGTCTGTCTACGTTATTCTTAATTTCTTATCAAGTGTCCGGGCCTTATGTGGAGAAGGTGTTGTACCATGGAGCATGGATGTGCCAACCAAGACAAGTATACATGCTGTCCAGACATAATATACGTATAATATTTTTATAATTGAATTTATCATTCAATGGTTTGAAATTTGAGTAGGTAATCCAAAATTCGCCACAATTTTCTTTAAAAATTTAATACAAAATTGTTGAACAAAACTTTATAAAAAAATACATATAAAAATTAGCATGAACTTGATAGCACTTCCGAAGAGAATTTCAATGTCATCAAAATTTTTTGTTTCATCTATTTTGAAAAATTCTTGAAGTTTGAGACAATTTTTCAAAATTATAAATGAGCTATTATTTGACTTTGAAATGAAAAATTATGCGAATTGTTCAGTTGCTTAAAAACTTTGTCCATTTTGTAAATTGTGAAAAGGAAAGTTTTGAAAAATTTCATCTATTTCTAAAAAATCTTGTCAATTTGAAAAGTCACTCACTATTATAGGTTATAATAATGTTTTAACGTTTCAAAATTTTTCACAAGTGGTCAATTTTTGAGAAGTACGCAATATTTGAAAATTTTGTCTCTTCTTGGACAAGTTTGTCAATTTTTACAAAAAAAATTGAAAAAACTATCTCCTGTTAAGATGGTGAAATCGGCCCTTTAACCGATCGAGACAAAAATCTCCCAAGATGTTGGTATTGATGTAAAAAGTAATAGTAAAACGTAAAACCATCCCAAAAAAATTCAAACCCCTACCCCCACCACCACTCTAATTATGGGGCCATTATTGTTTGAAATTTAATAAATTCTATCTCCGGAAGAGGTGGTACAAAAATTTTGAAATTTTCACAGATTATAGACACTATGTAGTAGTATATGTGAATTTTAAAAAAAAATTCCCGAATTTTCCGGGGGTTTTCGCGGTTTGCAAATTTCAAAATTCGTCAAAAAAGGGGGGAAGCCTCGAAATTTTTTCTCTCCAAAATTTTGTGACAACCTTAGGTACAACATATATTTTTTTGGAGGCCAAAAAATGGGTTCAACATGGTTTAAAAAAATGAAATCCATAAAAAAACACATGTTTTCGATGTTTTTCCACCTTCCTATAAGAAATTTTAAGGATTATATTTCCAACAAAATAAAAATTTTGGGCAGATTATGTCGAAAAACACTCAAATGAACATTTTCCATTGCCCCAGGGTAATCAAGAAAATGATAATACGTGGCGCGACGCGATTGAATCTGATTTTTCTACCTGCAAGCGGGCACTCGCACTTCCCGGCCGCTACTCGTGGCGGTGAACTATTCATGTACCCGCCATTTCGAGACTCATTCTAAGTAGATACTTGATATTAAAATTCCATAATTTTTCAACGTGAAAGAATTGAAATGTTTCATTTCAATGTAAAAAATTACTTTTTCTCCATTTATCCTTAGAGATTCGAGGTTTTGATTTTTACTTACAACCGGAATGAGTTCCCGTTCAAACCACGAAATGGCGCGTATGCGAATATAGTTCACCCCCATGAGTAGCGGCCGAGAAATGCAAGTACCCGCCTGCAGGTAGGTAGAGAAATCAGATTGAATCGCGTCGCGCCGCGTATGTATTATCATTCCCTTGATTACCCCGGCAATGGAAAATGTTCATTTGAGTGTTTTTCGACATAATCTACCCAAAATTTTTATTTTGTTGGAGATATCATCCTTAAAACTCCTTATAGGAAGGTGGAAAAACAGTGAAAAATTGTGTTTTTTTATGGATTTCATTTTTTTAAACCATGTTGCACCCATTTTTTAACCTCTAAAAAAATATATGTTGTACCTAAGGGTGTCAAAAAATTTTGGAGCGAAAAAAATTTCGAGGTTCCCCCTTCCCCCCTTTTGATGAATTTTTAAAATTTTCAAATCGCGGAAAACTCCGAAAAATTTGGGGATTTTTTTTTTAATTTCACATATTACACATACTACTACATAGTGTCTATAATCTGCGAGAATTTCAAAATTTTTGGACCACCTCTTCCGGAGATGGAAATTATTGAATTTCGAACAATAATGGCCCCATAATTAGGGTGGTGGTGGGCGTAGGGGGCTGAAAATTTTTTTGGGGTGGTTTTATATCATGAACAACATTTCGCACCTTCAGTGCAATAACAACACATCTCAAAAAAAATGAACTTCTTTATTTTTGATGCAAATTGAAAACTGATCAAAGATGAGCATGTTTCAGGAAAAAATACGAAGGTCAAATTTTTTTGAGATGTGTTGTTATTGCACTAGGGGTGCGATTTTGGGAGATTTTTGTCTCGATCGATTCAAGAGCCGATTTCACCATCTTAACCCGCCGACTCCACACATGTGACAAATGTCACACACCGGTTTTTTTCGTGCGTTACGTTGGCAGGAATGAGTGATCGGGTGGTAACGCCTCCTAGTACCTATGCGCCCTCGGCCCACCGTTCGTTTCAGCTATGCAGCAAATTGCCTACTTTTTCATTTGAAGGGGCAAACGTTTCTGGAAAAAATCTTGATCGATGCGAATTTTAATTTTTTTTGCCCCTTAAATCCAAACGATAGGCAAAGTGTTGTGCACGAACCAGTAGGGCATAGATACACAAGTATCTGTCGGGTGGCGATTTCATCCCTTCCACTTTTCATTCAGTGAAAAAAAATTATCAATAAACACGAAAAATACATATTTTTTTCTAAAAATTTTGCTCCTTCAAATAAAAAAGTAGGCAATTTGCCCATCAAGGGAAATGAAAGGTTGAACATTTATGTACACCCCCTAGACGTTGTAACTCCGTATCAAACTTTGGTCCAGCGCTAGAAAATTAATTGGCAAATGCCATTTTTTTATGTGTGGAGTCGGCGGGTTAACAGGAAATGCTCTTTCGTTACTTGAAAAATTTACTTATTAATTAATTATCAAAAAAAAATTAGCTAGTAAATCATTGAAAAGTTGATCAATTTTTGAAAATTCCAATCAACGTTTCAAGACCTAGTCACTTTTCTAAAACTTTCATTCCCAGAGAAATTTCTCAAATTTTGATCCATATACGATAAATATCCAAATACGAAAAAGTAACAACCATAAATTTCTACAAACAGACCACCCACAATGAAAACTCGGTACATAATATTTTACATGGAATCCCTTTGGCACCTTAATGCTTCAATCTTACCCTTCGATGAATTTAACCTACGACAACGTGAAAAACTAAACTCGATACTTATCCCCTCTTTAAATTCATTTTACATCCGCGTTAGTTACCCGAATAATTTATAGGTCTCTTGGTAGACACGGTAGAAAAAACTTGACAAAATAGATTAACAACGTATTTCTATCCCGCTTCCAACACGAAAAAAACACCGAAGCAAATTCAAAATTTCCAAACCCCGCGGATAATTTCATTAAAAAATCCCTCAAACCCGTTAATACCTGCCAATAGACAGCCGATACAGGAAAAATTTAATTTAAAACGTTGAAATTTCTTCAAACACTCGAAGTCGGCAAGAGAAATACGCTTGAAAAAATTTGATGTACGCCGGAAATAATTTCTCCGGTCTAAGTTTTTTTTTTCCTCCAGCTCGTCCGTTAAATTCCCTCGTTACGCCCATTTCATTAAATTTTTTTTTTTTTTCCCTCCGTTTTGTAACCTAAAATTTTTT
>JAVBJF010001403.1:0-14656 GCA_033439095.1 Pseudococcus viburni
ACCTTGAAACCAAAAATGTTTTTTCATGTTTTTCAAAAAGAACAAAAAATCGAGCAATTTTCAGAAAAAAATTCTCATTACTTATCTCTATCAAAATAAACATTGAATTTTTTCACCTCCCCCCGCCCCTCCGTTCCTTTGCAAACTATAAGAGAGTTCTTCGTTTAGTCGCCCTTTCAGGAGCAAACGCAAGCAATACAGGCCCACCCTTACCCAATCAGCAGCAAAAAAAAATCTAAAAAAAATTAAAAAAATCACTTTAAATTCAAAAAAAAAAAATTTAATTTCAATCGCACAACTTCGTATTAAAAATTCAACCCCGAATTTTCTTTGATCATTAATTTCATTTACAACAAAATAAACTAAAAAACCGTTTGAAAACCCAAAACAGGAAACAGATCCGCTTCCAAAATTAAAAATTAAACATTTCCAACGAATTATCCAGGTAGCTCGCGCTCTAAATGGGCCAGCTTATGAGATGAAATTAAACAAAAAAAAAAAAAAAAAAACGAAAAGAGAAGGCCTCACTAAAAAAATTTTTCCATTCGGTTTTATCTGATGTCACTTGACATTTTTTATATACCTAGTAAAACATTTTAAGCTCTAATTTGACATCAAAAAGGGCTTTTATTATTAAAAAAAAAAAGCAGCAGAAGAGAAAAAAAAAATTATAGTCGAAATTGCGTTTATTTCTTGCTGAAAATAAACTTTATTCGCAGTTGATCTTAAAACGTTGCGAATTATAACACTTTTACACTTATTATGAATTCATGACACGTAAATCTCGCGAAAATTAAAAAATTATGAGTTATAGCTTTTAAAAAGGGGTAGAATATGGACGACTGACTCAAGAAAAGAATTATTTATTTTGCTACATTAAAACAAAATATTTTTCGGCTTTCGGATATATTAATTTTCAACAGTTCGGTACAGTATTCTACACACAAACTAAATATCACACTTGGGCCAACAAAAAGCCACGTATCTTTTCACTTCGGTTATTTTTTTTCCCACCTACTACCATTTTAATTGGTTTAATTGTACTTTAGATGATGATATTTCATAATAAAAATTAAAAGGACGAGAGTTTTTGAAAATCACCAGCTAAAGCAAAATTTTAATACCGGAACAAACCAAACTAAACTCGGTTTATTTCTTTTTTAGTTGAACTTTATGAAAATAAAAGGACCCCGAAACAACGAAAACTTTTTTGTAAAATTTTCCTTTACGCATTTTAGTGAAGTGGGGTTTCGGTATAGTTCCAATTTTTTTACCAAAAAAACCCTTAAAAACTTTACTGGGTGATTAAAATTTCCATTATAAGTGGCTATTTCATCGTATCGTCTCGCTTTCGCGTTAAAAAAAATACAAAAAAAATGAGGTCGTCTTTATTTCGAAAATTACAAAATCGACGTTTGTAAATTCATCAAGCCTTTTAAAAGCAACCAAAACCATCAGGTTGGAAAAAAAAAAATGTTTCACTCCTAAGGTGAGGATTACGTAATTTGATGTTAATTACCATCGTTATTTTATGATCTGTTTTTTATTCGACATATGGAACAGCAAGAATTATTATGGCCAGTGTACCCAATTAGATTACATTGTAAAATTTCGGCTCATTTTTTCCCATAAAAAACGAACTAATGATGAAATATTTCAGTTTTTTTTTTTGAAACATCGTTTGAAAAAATCGTCTCAAGTATACTAACCAAAAGAGTGTAAGCACGTCTAACGAAAATTTTCTCCGGCAAGTTTTGATAATTAGTTTAAAAGTTGAATATGAAGCGATGGCAAGTACCGAAAAAAAAGTTATGGCGTTTTAATTTACTGTTATTGAAAAACTAATTTACATTCGCCATAGGAACGAAAAGGACCTTGTTCAACCTCAAAAGTTTTCCCATTCGGTGAGATTTTTATTGCGAAAATTTTCATGTACCTATGCACATAGTATGAGGCTATATTTTGAACACGATTACATAAATGATTAATGGCAGTTTTACCCCCTTGTAAGTTGTTGGTATTCGCAAATACAGTAAATTAATTATCCACTTCTAGAGAAATGTTGATTTTCTAAAAAAATATAACTGGATGTAGGCGAAGAATGGGAATGACTGAAATTTTTAAATATCATAAAAAAAATATGAATTTTTATTTGCTAGAGTATCATTTTTGGGTGAATTTTTATGAAAAAAATAAATCCAAAATGAAAAAAAAAATAAATGAAAACTCGGACACTAACATTTGAAAAAATTCGAAAGTAAATCGATGTAACAATGCGAGACCCTTTAACAGATTAATGAAACTTAGTTTTTATTTAAAAGGGTAGTTTAAAAAATGAAGCTCTCTGATTATTAGGGGAAAGAATACCTACTACATGTGACTAATAGAACCCTACCTATCTGTAACAAAAGGTTACCAATTGACAAAAATTATGCAAATTTATCTACAACAATGAAACACTAACAAGAGCTGTGTGAAAATGTAGGAGTTTTTGTTTACAATTTTAAAAACGTTTCGGGCTCGTTTAACCTATCAATCGAGACGAATCAGGTTGAAATTGAATTGAAACAATGGGAAATATCATCCCACGAAATATAACCGTTTCTGGTAGATCCCTTTTGACTTTTTGAGTGAGAAAAAATCTAACTTCAATGACGTCTACTTCAAATCAAGTGTTGATATCTCGAATTCAGAAAAAAATTAGCGAAGAGCGTCATTTTGAGAGGGAGACGTTCCAGAAAAAATGTAAGCTCTTGAACTAGAAAGAGTCTTCAACACAGATGCAGTGAAGGGATATTTTTTTGCCAGGGGCGGGGGTCATTGTTTTTTTTTTTTTTTCTTTGATAAAATTCCCACAATTTTAATGACTAAATAAAAAAAAAATCAATAAAAAAAATATTATAAGCCTTCAAAATAGTTTTTTTCCTTTTTGCATGCCTCTTAAAATTTGAGTGACCCCCCCCCCATCCATTAATTGAAGCCCAACCCTATTTTTTTTCTTTACTTTCCAAAATCTGTTTTTAAAACAAATTTTTCTAGGTAGATGATTTTTTAACCCTTTTTTTTTTGGAAAATGATTTTTTTTAAATTTTAAAAACCGAATGCCTCCCTCTTCCCAAGAATTAGAATTCTATAATTTTTGGAGGAAATTGAATTTTATTCTTTCAAACGCCCTTTCCTAAAAAGTTTGTTTTTCATTCAGATTCAACTCCAACTATTTTGAATAAAGATGTAATTTTGCATAGCCAGAACTTGCTCCATTCCCCTGTTATTCGGCATTTTTTATCATCAATCTTGTTTCATTCAAAGTTCATATTGAAATTTTCAAAAATCGTTTAAACATTTCTGCATCCTTGAAAATCCAAACAAAGGGAAACACTCTTCGGGACAAACCAAAATTTGGTTTATGGAAGGGAGAGATTGAAAATTTTCGACTGAAACAGACTTTTTTTTAATCTACAAGATTCATTACTAGGGCCACACAATATATTTATTTAAATATTTTTTTTCTAGTGTTCCGAGTACAAAATGACGAAATCATTTACCGTTTCAGAAAATTTCCTTTAAAAATAAGCCCAACTTCATTTCGAATATATTCTTTTCTTGCTTTCCTGAAGATGGTTGTTAACTTGTTATGATAATGAAGCCAAAAAATTTAACTCATCACATACAGAGATATAAATTCATAGTCTAATAAATTTAATCAAATTGAAAAAAAAAAAATGGGAAGCAACGAGAGATGATAAATTATAAGCCTAATTATTATAGAAAAATGAAAAAAAAAATCGGGAGGAAAAAAATTGAAAAAAGAACATAAATTTTGACATGTAGGAAGAAAGCCTACGAACAACAACATTTTGAATTATCTACACAACAATTCGATATTCCAGAAAATTCTGGGCAATTTTTAAATAAAATTACCAAAATTGATTTTATAATTGGGAAAAATTCAAGATAAAAGGTCATTAAAAAAACTGTAGTACTTACTACTTTGCCTTGGTAATTTTTTTTTTCAAAAAAAAAAAAATGAAGGAAAAGAAAACAGAGCTTTTAAAAAGTATGCTCAACTGCTCAATCTATCAAAGTAGGTAGGTATAGAGCAATAGAGTGCAACTTTTTTCACATTTTTCGAATTTTAATCAGCCTTAGCAAAATTTTTGAGAATCGTCTCATAAAAACGAGATAAAAATTTGAGGTTTTGTGGTAAATTTTTCCCCCCCCCCCCCCACCATAAAAAATTCAAAGTTTCACAATTTCTTTTTTTTTTAACAAAAAAAATTGAAAGATGCAAAATTTGTCATTTTATGGGTGTCAACTTGATTGGCCTTTTCGAAAATTCATGACTTTTTCTTGAACTTTTTATGATTTTTTCATGACTTTTCCAAATTTTTTCAAAAGCTATTAAATGTGACTTATCACATGTCGGATTTTTTTGATTTTTTTTTTTCGTCCTTTAAAAAATGAAGTAATTTTCCTTCCTTAAATAGAAAAAAAAAGGCTCTGAAAAAAAAATGTCGAAAAATGAGATTTTAGTGAATTTTGGAAATCATCAGGTTAAGACTCTAAGAAGTTGAAAACCTGAGAAAATACGCAAATTAAAATTTAGTATTTTTTTCTTTTATCAAACTGAAATCTATTGACTGCTGTTGACTGCAAAAGAGATACTTACGTTGTAGGATTTTTTTTCTCTTCCTACACCATTCTAGGCTATTAAAAATGACCCTGAAATTGAATCTACTCAAAAATGAAATGGTACGCTTTTCATTTTGATGAGACGTTTAGTACTTAATGCTCGTTTTGAGCAGGAAGAAAATATTTCTGAGACTAGAACTCGTGTCATTTTAAAAGTAGAAGGTTCATAATATACAAATCCATAGCAAAAAAATCGATTTTTTGGTCATTTTTTTATTTTGCTTTTTCTGAAAAATTTTATTTTTCCAACATATGGTATGTGACGCTGGCTGCGTCAATCGAAAAAAATGTAAATTTTTTCAAGAACAGGAAAAAATAGAAACAATTTAATGCAAATGTTCAAATAAAAAAAATACCATTGAAAAATTTCTTTGAATTTTTTATAAAAAATGACACGACCTTTTGAAATTTTTAATGACTTTCATGACCAGTAAACTTATTTTCTAAAAAGTTGGCAAACTTTTTAAAATGCTGTATTTCTAAAAATTTTGCAATTTTGTCGAATTCTGAAAAAATCATAAAAATCCTGGAGCGTTTTTCAAAATTTTTGAAGACAATTTATTTCAAAATTTGGCCTAAAACTGGTTGAAAAACGATTTGAAGGGACCTAAATGGAACGTAAAAAGTTATCAGACTTCCCACAATTTTGTTTTTATTTGAAAATTATTCTTTTTTCGACGAGAAAAATTGAATCATCAGGCACCATGTATGATTGCAATATCGAGGCAAAATCTTAAATTCAAGCACTGGTGTGGATTATATTGCATAAAAAGGTCTTGATTTTTTAAAATTTTGTTCATTTTTACACAAATTCAATTTTTTAATGAGTTTCAAGCTACAAAATTTTTTTAAGTTTGGAGAATTGCTTCAGTACTTGTTAAAAATGAGTAAAATTTTGCACACAATTTTTCGTATTTTTTTGAACATTTTTAATGTACATGAGCTCTATAAATTTTTTTCTAAATGTTACAGGGCGAAAATAAAAATACAAGAGGTAGCCTCGCGGAATTTCTTCGATATAATTTACACGTGCTGTGAACAAGGGGCCGAGGATTTAACACGTGGTCAAAAATACACAAATCGGGGAAATACTCTTTTTAATACCCCCTCAGACTTATCTACCTTTAAAAAATTCCCCCGTCTCCTTCCGCCTTCCACTTAAAAAAAAGCATTTTTTAATTTTAAAAAAAATTCTCGGCTTTCATCAAGTGAAAAAAATTTTCCACAAAAAATCCGTCAAATACACAAGTTTTATCGAACGCAGACACGGTATTCCCTTTAAATTTTTAAAAATATGCCAAACACTTTTTTTTAAGTATCAAAAAAATAGATAAGCGTTCCTTCAAAGGGAAAAATTCAAACCCCCCGATGAATTTCGAGAAAAAACCCAAGCTGGGGCTCGATTTTGTGTTACTAAAATTGGGAAAATTTTACGAACCATAATAATTTTACGCCTTGTATTTCAGATCACCGAAACGTACCTTTTTTGCCTCGGAAGCTGTAAAGAAATTTCTGCTGTGCTGCGTCATTGTCAAAAAAATAACAAGGATCGGAAAAGTTCTCCATTTGCTCATCGTCATGTCACGATTCAACATTTCAAAATAACACAAATTTAAAATAACTTGAAATTTATTAAAAGAACTTTTTCCAAAAATAAACCATTACCAAATTGAAAAAAATTTTTTTGAGTGTTACCCCAAAACCCAGCACAAATCAACTGACATTCGTTGATCGAAAAAAACCCACGGGAAAAATAATAAATTTCACCCCAAAGAAAGACTGCAATAACCCCTAAAGTTCCATACCCTGACACCCCAAATTGAATGAAAGGTTCGATTAAATACAAAATAATTTACACAAATTCGGTGGGTGATTTTAATAAGGATTTAAATGAGAATTAGGAACTAAACGTAAATTTTTCCCGGGAAAATTTTACGACCTAGGGTAATGTTGTCAAAGTGCTGGGCGTGTGATCTCCAAAAATTTATCGATTTTCTTACAGCCACCTCGTGATAATTGTGATATTGGACCAAATTTTTTGGGGCTACGCGCCGACCTCCTTAGTTTTTATCATCGTGGCCGTCGTTGAAAGGGAATAATTTTTTTTTAATTTATTTTTTCAAATTTTTCGTTGAGAGTAAAAATTTCCAGGGAAATTAGAATACTCAAATTTGGGGAAAGGAGAAGATTAATCTTTTGAGTAAATTTTTTTTAGAAATTTTGGTTATGAAAAAGTTGAGAAAAATTTAAAAAATTTAAATATTTTAATTTGGGTAAAATTTAAAAAAACAGTAAAACTCTATTCAAAATTTTGGAAAAATTACGACAAAATTTTTTTAATGTGAGAAAAAAAATAGGTACCTAGAAAAAGTTTGAGATGTTTTTAGGAAAATTGAAATAAAAATTGAAAAAATTTGAAAACGAATGGAAATTTTTTTGCAGAAACATTTGAAAAATCAATTTTTGAGATAAATTTAAAACAAACTTTTTAAAAAAAATTGTACCAATTTTTTTTTAAAAACCCCAAAAATTTAAATTTTTGGGGGCAAATCCAGACGACTCGCCGCAGTTGGTAAATGGCGTTTTAAAACAAAATAAAAAAAAGGTGAGATAAATTGGAAGAAATTTAGGTCAGGTTTAAAAAACAGGATAAAATTTTTGAAAATGAAACTTTTAAGACGGTGAAAAATTTGAATGTTGCGATTTTTTTTAAAAAATTTCGATACAAATTTTGGAAATTTGAGATAAATTGAAAAAAATCAACAGTTGAAAATTTTTTTCAGAAATTGGAAAAGTTCTATTTTTGGGGATAAAAATTAAATGAAATTTTTATAAATTATACCAATTTTTTTTCAACAAAAAATTTAAATTTTGAGAAAAAATCCTAGCACCTTTACCCTCATTGCTGTAATAGGTTAAAAAAAAATTTTTAAAAAGGGGAGAAAAATAAAAAAAATTTTGAATCGGTTTAAAAAAGAAAAGTAAAATTTTTTAAAAATCTGAAAAATTTTGGGAGAAAATAAAAAAAAATTTAAAAATTTTGGGAATTCTAAAAATTTCGATACAAATTTAAAAAAATTTGAGATATTTTGAGAAACTCAACATTTTGGTAATTTTTGCGAAAATTCAAAAAAAGGTAATTTTTAGATAAAAATTGGAAAAAAATTTTTGAAAAATTTGTATAAATTTTTCAAAACACAAAAAATTTTAAAATTTTGGGAAAACTAGACACATTTAGTCTCAGTTGTTCTACATGGCGTTAAAACAAATTTTTTTAAATGTTGAGACAAAAAATTTAAAAAGTTTGAGCAATTTGAAAAATGCGAGATTAAATTTTGAAAAGCTAAAATCTTTGGGACTAAAGAAAAATTTTATGTTGAGTTTTGAAAAATTTTGATAGGTCAAGATTTCAGAAAATTTTTAGATAAAAAGTTAGAAAAACTTTTAAAACAATTAAAATAATATTTACGAGAAAAATTTTGAAAAAAAAACCTTTTTTGATAAAAATTGGAAAAAATTAAAAAATTGTACCAACTTTAATTTTACCTACCGAAATCGAATTATACGCGGTTTTTTTTTTTTTTTGTAAAAATTTTTGGCTACGGCCCCTTTATTTTTGTTTATTTATTCGTGTCGTTCGTTAACCCGGATTTGAGTCTTTTTTTAAACCGTTCTCGGTTAGTCGAAGCTTTAAAAAAAAATTTACTTAAACTACCCGGGGTTTTTTTAGCCTCACGCTTTTATATCGTTTAAAATAGGGAAAAAAAAAATCGATTTTTCCTTTCTTTTTTTCTTCGTGAAAAAGTCTGAATTTTTTTTTTAAAAAAAATTCTTTTTGCGTGAAAATAATTCAATGAAAAATTATTATCGTTTGGTTTCCGATCGAAAAAATTTCGTTTCCTAGAAACGCCATCGTCGAAATTCCGATCCATGTGAAAAAAATGTTCAAAAATTGTTGCGCATCGAAAGTCTCCCTAAATCGGAAAAATTTGGGAAAATCAATCGTAGGCGCGTTGCTTTTGGGCCAAATAATTTTCCGAGAGTTCGAAATCGATATCGCTTCGTGCGAAAATATTTCCCGCAAAAATTTTTCCGACCGTTTTCCCCCTACTCTGGGAAAATTCCCGAAAAATTTTTTCCGATTCAAAAGGTTTTTTTCATCTACCCTTCACTTCCCCCAATCGAATTTTCCCCGCTCCCAGGGCCAAAGGGTCGCGTTTTTTCATCGTTTTTTCCCACATGGTACTTGTACGGGGTTTCCGGGTGAAAGGGCAATCGACTCGGTATAATACCTTCGTCTTCAAAAGCTCATTGGTCGAGGCAAACGCTGCAAACCGATTTTCCCAAAACGAAAAATTTCCGTGGTTTTCCAGCATCGAGCAAAGCTAAATAAAAGTTTTAAAATTTATCACAAAAACAAAAAATTCGAAAGCGACTACGAAAAAAATTAAAATTTATTTTCCCTCGCCCGGTCATCTTTTTGCCCCGCCGTCCCGGTCGTTTCCGTGCTCGTATCAGCCAAAAAACAACCCGACCAGTGTCGATCATCTCCGCGCCCAAATCCAAAACGAAAAAACACTACGTGCTCCTAAAAACGAATCTTTCGCTTCCAAAAGGGCCCTTCGGGAGAATCGTCGTCGAATATTCCGCGCACTTGATTTTTAACGGTACCGGCTACATTTTTTGGAAAAAACCGAATCAAATCGTTACTTCTAGCTAAAGATCTCAAAAAGGATAACTGCGAAGGGCGGCGCTACCGAAAAGGGAAAAAAACAAAAAGCGTTTTTTTGAAAAAAGTTAGCCATACGACAAAGGGTTTTTCCCCGCTCATTAGAAAAAAAAAAGACCCGGAAAACTTTTCCCGCAAACTCGACGAACGTTTACGGGGAAAAGAAAATTCACCCAAATCGTAATCGCCTTTCGGGGCAAAAGGGGCTGCCCTCGATATCGAAAAAATTTTAGGTCTGCACCGTTACTTGAAAAAGGTGTAAAAGCTTGGGTTTAACCAATGGGGGCCCCGGGACAAGGGTCCCGAGGATGAGGAGTATGCTTTTTTTAAACCCCGGGACTAAAAAATATCGAAAAATTTGGGAAAGCCCGTTAAAAACCCGGGCAAAAAAGCCCTTTTAAATATCGCACCCGCCGACCCAAAATTCCTGGGGGTTTTTTTTAAACCCACGACAAGATAAATCCAAACGGCGCCGTCAAAATACAAAAAAGGGTTTGGCTTTAGTAATTTTCACCCGTCAAATAATCAAACCCGAACGATCGTAAGCCGGGGCCCTAAATGGGCCGGGGCAAAAAGCTGGGGCCCCATCTCGCGAAAAATTGTTTGGCCAATCAAAATTCAATGGGCCGAGAGGAAAATAAAAGGGCTATCTTTTGGGGTGGCCCCGGGCCCCCATAAAAAGCATGCCCTCGGTTTTGGTGATAAAACAAATTAAAAAGGTCTAAACCGAGTTCCAGCTCCACTCGAATTCCCCGGCGCCAAAATCCCCGTCAAATGAATCTTCGAATCGTCCAAAAAGGCACTTATGAACCCCGGGGGGGGAAAAAAATGTAGCTTAATCTAAACCGGGGGTTAAAATCGTTTTTCGGCTCGCCCGGCCCCACCACCACTTATAAACGTACCCGGTATTTTGGTAAAACAAAAACCCAGAAAAACGTCAAAACCGCGGGAAATTATGGGTCGCGAAAAAAGGGATACGCCATCGTGCGACGTGGGTTTTGGGTGAGGTTACCGGGCCTAACGATAGCGGCGAAAATTTTTAAAATCATGCAAAACGTAGTTATTTTTCCGATTTATCGTAAAATTTTAATGTCCGTGAGCCAGTTTCCCGCCCGTCTGGGGTACATCCCGTGATCGCCGACAAAAATTTTGATCGTTCACCCCCGGGTACGGGGAAAAAATTCTGGGTGTTTTTGAACAGTCAACGGTTTGCTTTCTGTTAAATTTTTAAACTGAAAAATTTTTTCCGGTAAATTTTGACTTCGCGTTTAAAACCTTTTATTGGGATCGTCGGTTTTGGCCATCCCATAGATCGGTTTAAATTTCCCAAAAAACCCGATATTAGTTTTTAAAACCGGAAAATGGGCTGCCCCTTTTTAAAGAACGGTGCGATTTCGTTGCCAAAGGGGAAACAGCACCGTGGGGGCCCTTTCAAAACCGAGCCGAAAAGGGAAGCAACCGGTTTTGGGCATTTGTCCTGTCGACGTAATGGGTTTCCCCTGGCGCCGGGAAACGTAACGAAAAAGGGATATTCTTTTTGTTCGTCGACCCATTTTTTCCACTACCGGTAACGTTCCCCGATAACGGCTAAACCCCAAAGTCTGCGAATTTTTCGAAAAAAACGATAAAATAGTAAAAACTATGGGAAACTCAAATTAAACAACTACTTTTCGTAGGGCGACCCAGTTTATAGGCGGTAAATTTTTGCGAAGTAAACGAGAAAAAGGGTTGGCGATTAAAGGCTTCGGGGCCTTATGAACACGAACATAAAAAGGTACGGGGCCCAAATTTTCTACTTTCCATCATGGGAAAAAATTCCCTTCCTTTTTCGATTCGAACTCCCCGTCGATTTTTTTGGGCCCTACGCTTTGTACCCCGGCTTAAAGTTTTTAAAATCGTCCCTTTCCCTGCTCCCGCTAACGACCCAAAAATCCCGTATCGTTTTTTGGGTTCCCTCGCATCCGACTTTCCAATAGTTCGCATCTTTGGTTTGGGGTCGCTAGGGAATTTTTTCCCCAAAGAAAAACGGAAAAAAATTAATCCGAAATCCCCTTTTAAAAAAGGGTAGTCGGTTTATACGGGAAAAAATTACTGTTTTCTCGATTACCGCGAAATAGACTAAACGTATTGTCAAAAAAGTTATAAATTTGTGAAAATCAGCTTTAAAGCTGACCGGTTTAAAAAGAAAATTCGTACGATGGTAAACCCTAAAAAATTGAACCCGAACAATTTGAAAAAATCGTTAGTTTTGCATAAAAACCAATCTTTGTACGTGACGATCGGGGATTGAATATCCGGTTAATAGCCCCCGAACAGGCCCAAAAACCCCACCCTTAAAAGGCAGTAAACGGTCCTGAGGTTTAAAGAGTGGGAAAAAAGGGGATCAGGAAGAACTGAAGCGATGGCAAATGAAAGGGTTCTGGTACGAATCACCAGGACGAGCTTGGAAACAAAAACTTCTCCCAAAATCATCCGAATAAGGTTTTTGCGAAAAAAATTCGGTTAATTTACCTTTGTAAAATTTAAAGCTCGTTAGTTTTTTCCCGCGATACAAGGAAATCTCACCAAAACGAGCTTGGGTGAGCCCTTTCCGCCGAATGCCCAACGTATCGATCCCTCCGTGGTATCGTCTGCATAGCCATTTTGAATAATGGAAACTCCGTCAAGCCGGGTGTATCGACGGCATTCTTGAATGGCGAAGCAACCCCGTATGATAGTTTTCGTTCCCCCGAAAGGGTTTCCGTAAAACGTAAAATTTGTATTCGTTTTTTAAAAGGTTTCCCTTTCGGGCTAAAAATTCGGGCCCCAAACTGGAACAAAAAATTAAAAAAAATTTTGAAAAATTAGGGTTTTGAACATCTGCAAAAGATCCGTGCGTTTATGTAAATAAAGACGGGGATAAAAACCCCGGTGGGGACTTTGTAAATTTTCGTCCGATTTCCTAATAAACCGGTTTTCCACTCCGAATTAACGAGGGGGGCCTTTATCGATCAGCTAAATAAAGAATTTTTTGGAAATTTTAGATCTAAAAAAACCAAAAATTCATCGGTATCGAAATGAACGTAAAATGACGATGTTTAAAGTACTTCATCAAAAAACCCTACATCCCCTGAGTTTTTCGTAAAAAAATGATCTTGAAGACTCTAATCCGATATCGTCCCCCGATTGGAAACCCCGGGTTAAAAAAACGAAGACAAACGGGTGATCAAACGTTCGAAACGAAATTTTGTGGCTCTTAGATCGCTAAACCCGGATCTATCCGAGGTACTCCTTTCCCCATATCGCGTTTTGGGCCAAATTTCCCTTTTGCAGTTTTCAGCATCTCGCTAATGCTGAAATTTTTAATTAGCTAAACGTATCCTTAGGGATTTAAAAACGACAAACGATCGGTCGTTATTTTAAATTTAAAATTTCCTTAATGTATCGTATCCGTTTTAAAAATTTTAAATTTCCATTCTGTTTTTGCCGTGATGAAAAAGGCCCCCTCGAAATCCCTACCGTTTTCGTCGTTTATGCTGAAAAGGAAATAAACGTCCCTGGGGTCGTCCGAAAACAAAAATTGCTTTGCACTATCGTCGGAGAAGCCGAAAACCTAAACTCTTTCGACGGGCCGGGAAAAAAAGGGGGATCGTGGTAAACTTACTCGTAGTTTGGTTTGGTTTTCGGATGTCCCCTACCCATTTTCTGCGCTCAAAAGCTGCTATCTCGTAGCAAAAACCCCACGAAAATTTTTCCCTACTCGACATATTGATGTATCTACATCATATTCCGATCTTATCAGATCCGGTGTCCCTTCACTCGTGAAAAATTTTATCGATGATAACTCGCCGTCTATTGCAAATCGCCAATAGATCGTCTTCGGCGCTTTGGGCGAACAAAATTTTTTATTTTAAAAAAATCGACAAAAGGGAAATTATTTGTCCCAGGGGCGGTTTTAATTTTTCCCTACCGAAATCGTTATACGCGGGTTTATTTTTTTTTTTTTTAAAATTATTGGCTACGGCCCCCTAATTATTTTTGTTTATTTTATTCTGCTTTCCCTTAACCCCCGATCTTTTTATTCCCTTTTAACCGGGTTTTTTGGGGGGGGAAATTTTTTCGAAATTGGGACTTAAATATAATTTTGGGTTAAAAAATCCGAGTTTTTTTAGCCCCCCCCGCTGGGTTTTAATTTATTTTTTAAAATAAGGTAAAAACTAAATTTGAGTTTTTCCTTTCTTTTCTTTTTTCGGAAAATGTCTGAATTTTTTTTTTTAAAAAAAATTCATTTTTGCTGTGAAAATAATTTTTCAAAAAGAAAAATTAAATTTTCGTTTTTTATGGGGCCAATTTAACAAATTTTCGTTTCCCTAGAAACACCATCGTCGAAATTTTGATCCTCCCTGAAAAAATGTTCCAAAAATTGGGGGGGGCCAAAAATTTTTGAAAGTCTCCCTAAATACGAAAAATTTTGGGGGGGGGAAACAATCTAGGCGCGTTGCTATTGGGCCCGAATTTTTTCCGAGGGAGTTTTGTTCGTTTCTGCTTCGTGCATAATATTTACGGGAAAATTTTCCGACCCCCTTTCCCCCCCGTCTCGGGAAAAATTTAAGAATTTTTCCCTTTTGGAAAACTTTTTCTCTATTTGATCACTTTGCCCAAAACCGTCTCACGTCCTCAGGCCAAGGGCGCGTTTTCCCTCGTTTTTCCACCAACATTTTTCAAAAAATTAAAAATTTTAAAATTTTGAGTGAAAAAAAAAATTTTTTAAAATAAAATTTTAAAAAAAATTGGGGATCTGTTTAAAAAGTAATCATTTAAAACAAATAAACCTCCCCGCCTCCCAAAAAAAATACGGGGAAAATTTTTTTGGGGTAAAATTCATCTTAAATTCAAACGCCCCACCAATCTCGAAAAAAAATCTTGGGGTGATTTTTTTGGGGCGAAAAATTTACTCCAAAAGATCATCTCAGCTTCAAAAAAAACGAATCCCAGAATTATTTTTTTATTTTTGGGGTGAAAATTTATCTGAAATTTAAACGCCCCGAATTCCCGGGAAAAAAACGGTGATGTTTTTTTTTGGGAAAAAAATTTTTAGGATAAAAATTTTGGAAAAGGGTTTGCTAATTTCGTGGGTAAATAATGGGGGAAAAAATTTTTTAATGTTGAGATTTTTAAAAAAAATTATACCCACAAAAATAAACAGATTTAGAAAAATTTTAGGGAAAATTTGAAATATTTTTTAGATAATTAAAT
>JAVBJF010001404.1:0-14652 GCA_033439095.1 Pseudococcus viburni
TTTTTTCTCGGTCGAGTTCGTCGGGCTGCTGAACGTATAGGTACCTACGCCATGCTACCACGACGAGACGTTCTTCAGTTCTCTCTTAAGCCACTAACAGCCACTTAATCGTCCGCTGACATGTATGCCGTCGAGCAAAAAACAGCGTACTTGAAATTTCGCGCGCGGCCTTCTTTTCTTCTCATAGTGGGTGCACCTTTAGTCCTCCACGTACCGAAAAAATCTATAAGCCAGACGTCACCCACGACGACGAACGATATAGGTACTACAAGTACTTAGTCCGGGGTATTTTTTTTAAATACATCCAACATGATGACTTGTACGAAGAAAAGCAGCAAAAAAATAACAATTCTAAATTTTTACGAAATTACTATACTTATAATATCGCGAATATACCCCATAGTCTCGGTTTAATGGGGCTTTTACGTCGACGATGGCAAACATACCGAGCTCTACTAGTGGAATTATTTACCCACCTTTTCTTCATTATTAGCCTTGTAGGTATTTTGCCATTATTTTGTACGTAGTTCGTTCTTTTTTTGTTTGATGACAAAAAGGTTGCATAATCGGTTAACGGAAGGATGAGTGATGTTATACGTCGTATTGCTTGTTTAAATACGTGTACATTTCGCCGTTATGAGAATACAAAGGGGGAAAATCGCAACCTATTCTGTACGGATGTCAAATAAGTTGCCTAACCATTTTTTTGAAGTTGAAAATTAGGGGTGCAGAATATCAGTTTATAGTATGGTTTTTTACTAATGGTTAAAATGAAGTGCAGGGAAATGTTTAATCATCAAAATTCGACCTGCTTGTAAATACAGGAGAAATTTAATTTACTAAAATTCAGCCTGAGGGGGAGGGGGGGTGAAGAAAAAATTTGAAATGATCAAAATTAATCTGAAGGGAGGTTCGCGAGAAATGAACGGAATTCCACGTAGAGGAGGGTTCGAGAAAGATATGGAAAAAGTGTAGTTTCTGTTGTTTTTTGAAGAGCCCATCTGACTGAAAAAGTGTAGTTTTAGTCGTTTTTCAAAGAAACACAATAAACAACGACTTTTGGAAAATGATTGTCAAAATGTAATTTTTGATGTTTTTCAAAGACCACTTCAGAAGACCGAAAATGTGTCGTTTTTGTCGTTTTTCAAAGAAACGAAAGGAAATTACCATTTTTGGAAAAATGCTGTGAAAAAGTTATTTTTGGCGTTTTTCAAAGACCACTTCAGAAGGCTAAAAAAGTGTCGTTTTGTCGTTTTTCAAAGAAACGACAAAAAATGTCCATTTTAAGATATTTAAGAAATGCTGTTTTAGACGTTTTTCAAAAACCATTTGAGGAGATTGAAAAAATGTAGTTTCTGTAGTTTTTCAAAGAAACGACAAGAAACGACAATTTTTGGAAAAATATTGTGAAAATGTCATTTTTGAGGTTTTTTTAAAGACCACTGAGACTGAAAAAGTGTCGTTTTTGTCGTTTTTTCAAAGCAACGACAGGAAACGACCACTTGAAAACGCAGTAAAACTGTTATTTCTGTCGTTTTTCAAAGAAACGATAAGAAAAATGTCCATTTTAAGGTATTTTAAAAATGTCGTTTTAGACGTTTTTCAAAAACCATTTTAGGAGACTGAAAAAGTGTCGGTTTTGTCGTTTTTTGAAGAAACGACAAATGACCATTTCAGGAGACTGAAAAATTGAAGTTTCTGTCGCTTTTCAAAGAAACGACAAGAAACGACGATTTTTGGAAAACATTTTAGGATATCGAAAAGATGTCGTTTCTGTCGTTTTCCAAAGGAAATGACAGGAAACGACCACTTGAAAATGCGGTAAAACTGTCGTTTTTGTCGTTTTTCGAAAACCATTTGAGAAGACTAAAAACGTGTAGTTTCTGTCGTGTTTTGGAGAAACGACAAACGACCATTTCAGGAGACTGGAAATGTATAGTTTCTGTCGTTTTTCAAAGAAACACTAGAACAACGATTTTTGGAAAAGTATTGTATCAATGCCATTTTTGGAGTTTTTCAAAGAACACTTCTGGAGACTGAAGAAGTGTCGTTTTTGTCGTTTTTTAAATAAACGACAGGAAACGACCACTTGAAAATGCGGTAAAACTGTCGTTTTTGAAAGAAATTACAAAAAATGACCATTTCAAGGTACCTATTTGAGAAATGTCGTTTTTGACGTTTTTCAAACGCTATTTCAGGAGACTGAAAAAGTGTAGTTTCTGCCGTTTTTTTGAAGAAACAACAAACGACCATTTCAGGGGAGGATTCTAAAAATTGAAAAAGACCTGAGAAAATTTGCATAAAAAATAAAAAAAATCGTAGATTGAATAGATATTCTTATTGTCAAAAAACCATCTTTCAATATTTAAAAAAATGTATTACTCCCTTTCTCTTTTCAAAGAATTTTTAGTCAACTCGTTAATCCCCGTATAATATAAAAAAATGTGAACCTGAATACTTAAATTACCCTTTGGGGTCAACACTGGTTTTGGAATTTTCAGGGAGTAGAATCGGGGGGGGGGGGTCCTCAACAACCCATATTCAACTAATTTCTTGACTGGAAGGTATAGAAATAAACCCTAATGATGTCATACTGGATATTAAAATAATCCTAACAAATTTTAATTAAAATTACCAATTTCCGAAATTTTTTTTGATTTTTTTGTTGCTTAATGCTTCTGCCAACAACGTCTGAAGTGAAGAAAGCCGTAGCGATCACAGCTTAAAAATTACGCGAAATAATAAGAGCTGAAAAAGGGGCCACATGAGATAGAAAACTAAAATTTAACTTTCTTCTGTCAAGATCTGATTAAATCTGATTTCATAAGTAGAAAATTCCCTTATAGGAGTAAAAAATTGGTTTTTGAGTTGACACTCATTTTGGGCCTTTCAGGGGTAGAATCAAGGGGGAACCTCAACTCAAAAACCAATTTTTGACACCAAAGTGTGGTTTTTATATCCAGGCTCACGCTGATGTCACGTAGAGCTCGGATTTTTATGTACGAAAAACTTCGAAATATGCGCATAAAATATGCATTTATTTTGGGCGAAATATGCAAAAATATGCATTTATGAGCGAAATATGCATAAATATGCAATATCAATATGGGTGTCTCTGGAAAGCATTTTTTAATCAGATTGAAATCGTATGTTTTATTTTACTGTTTATTTGTTTCAAAAACGTTAGAGTAACAAAAAGATTCGATTTCATATCATAATCAATTGAAATTATCAATTGTAAGTTCTTAAGATCATTCATAAATCATAATAACTACTACCATTAGTATTTATTAATTTTTCCAGCAAAAACATTTTTTTTTCGATTTTATTCTTCAAATTCAAATTTTGTGTAATTTTTTTGCGGGACACTTATTGTTTAAAAATCAGTAAAAAATACAAAATTTTGAAAGTTTTGGCCAAAATATGCAGTAAAACGCAAAAAATGAGAAAAATATGCACTTAAAACACCCGAAATATGCAAAATATGCAATAACAAATAGGGCTCATTCGACTCGGAATTTCATGAATCGCGGAGATCTGTTCAATATGCGCAATCATCTTTCACTTAGCAAAATATGTAATTGCATAAAAATCCGGACCCTACAGTGATGTGTTTCAGGGGCGTAGCTACCGGGGGGGGGGGTGTCAATTCACCCCCTCCCCCTCCTTGGCATCAGAAACTTACGTGAAAAAGTGTCTTTTTAGAGCATTAAAAATCAAATTTTCTCAAAATTACGCCCTCGCTTCGCTTGGGCATGAAAGCAATCACGATTAATTTACGTTAAAAAATTCCTTTTTAAAGCATTAAAAATCAAATTTTCTCAAAACTTCGCCCTCGCTTAGCACGGGTATGAAAGAAATCACAATTGTATAAACAGTTTGAATCAACTATGCAAAAAATAGCTCCCAAAAAAAGTTTCTGGCGTCAATTCTTGGATTTGTTAGGTATTTTTATTGGTTTTCAAGGCCAAAATAATTAGTAACTATGTAAGTTGTTTGTTCCAAGATTACATTTTCATCAGTTTTTTCACGTGGTATGCAAATCGCATGAAAACTTTTTAAAGTTTGAATTTTGTGTTTTTATAGTAAAAGGAAATTTGATTGGGGGGGGGGGGGACTTAGAACTCCTCAAAAATTATGAAATTCCGGACCCCCTCCATGAGAAATTTCTGGCTACGCCATTAATGTGTTTAGTCATCAGAAAACACTGGCGCCCGCAGAAAACCACGTCAACCCTCCACCCCTTCTGTAGTCTCCTACCACTCCCACTCTGTCCATCACAACTTCAAATATGGTTTTCTCTCAAAAAAATGTTTTGCTCTTTGAGGTTATTTTAACATTCAGTATCACAAATGTAGATTTAAAAAATCTAAAAATTTTGAAAAAATTTAAAATTTTCCTGTTTGGAAGGTAAGTATAGAGTTTTGCATTTTCATTTTCAAAATAAAATTCATATAAAACTACTTTTTTGCTATCCACTTTCAGTATCAACCTACACCATCTAACATTCGATAAAAATTACAGAAAATTTTTAAAAAACCATAGTCTAGACAATGTCGGCGTATCACATCGTCATACTCTTGAGAAAAATCAATCTCCTCGGGGCTTTCTTCTCTTCTCATCATGTCAAAAATTCTTCTGCGGTCGGTGTAAACGAGATAAAAGAATACACGCGCTTGTACTCGTTTTTTGGCCGTTTGCACACATTGGTGTGATGGCTTGATTGTGTGTAGCAAAAAACACTCCAAAAGGTTCGAAATTGCTTACACTTTTTTCGCCAACATCGAGGAAAAATATAAAAGATTGCGCGTAGAAAAACTACAATTCCAGAGCACCGAGGAGACGGGGCATTTTACAAGGCACACGCACCAGCCACCAAAGGCATAGCGGAGCGAAAAAGCACCGGCGTAAATCCCCGCCATATATAACGTAGAGATACTTGTCGAGGAGAAAATTTCTCCTGGGAACGAAGCTCGAGCTTAGGAATTATGATGTCGGGTCGGTTCATAATTTTTCGACCTCGCAAACCTGTCAACGCCTGGGCCGTTATATCGGCCGAATTAATGTTGGCGTGGTCGTGTCCGGTCGTCCGTATCGTCTTATCGTACATGCTGAAATTGTAATTTTCAACGGTTCTCGTTGATCGACTGTCCACGATGGGTGAATTGACACAGGGTATGAGCGAAAACTACTTATATATCCGCAGAGAGTACAAATATGTGAGTATACAATATTTTGCTGACAAACTGGAATCTCTCGAATACTCAGAATTCTGTTCGCCAAGTTTCGAGTAGTTACCCACCAACGCGATTTTTTATACTCATTTCTTTGGCAATTTTATGGCGAAAAAATATAAGCCCTGGAGCGATCGTGTACGCGAAAAGTACAAATTTCGTTTCTGTAGTGTCTCTCGGGTTTTAAATGTTAAAAGTTTAAGTAGTTAGATTGTGAATTGGTTGGTGGTTTTCTTTTATACGCCTGCATGGCTTTTTATACTTCTTTTTTTTTCACTTCTACGCTCGCAGTGGTTGGAGACCAGATGAAGGCACCAGTACTGCGTCGCAGAGTACTTGGCCAAGAAACTAACCCAAGTGAAAGTTTTCTTCCAGCATCATCTCGAAACGATCAATGGAATAACATCGGCAAACTTTTCAGATTAAGTTTTATGCTCAAAGGTAATTGAAGCAACGAATACGTGTACCGTATTCTTGGCAATTTCATTACATCAAAAGCGTTGAAATCCGTCAAGATGGAAGAGCTGGTGCGGCGTGACGTCATTTGTTACGTTTTTTTCCTCCGTACGCTTTTCCTATCCGGAATCTGTAGCTCTTGTTCTTAGTCGTACATGTAGGTGGATAGGTCTACTGGCTGATTGCTCACCCTTATGCGATATCTCGTCGAGCACGCGGTAATTCGGTTAATTAACCGAGGGTTCGTTTGTGTACGTGAATTATTCAAGCACGATTAGTGTCCGATGGAAACTCATAAGTTAAATATTGTTCCGCCAAGTTTTCCGTGTTGTTTTCCGCCGCGTGTATACCTGCGGTAAAATACATGTTGTGTTGGGAGACTATACCATGGGCGAGGAAGAGTGCGAAGTGTGCTGCAAAAGTATATTATTAAGAGTACCTTGCTGTAATGCGTTTGCTGGCAGCTCCCTGTTCTGTGAACTTTACTTCCCACACGAGCGGCTGGTTAATTATAAATTATATACGGAGAAAGTAATGTGTGCTTTTATTAAATAAATTTTAAATGTTTGCTTTAATTTTGATTTCTATCTGTTGCATGGATGTTTCTGGGCAGTTGTGGGAAAATTAGACGAGGTATTTTGGCTAGAAATGGAAATGAAAGAATTCATTCGGCGAGGTCGCAGGAAAATGCGAAATACATTTTGTTTTGTGCCATGGGCTTGTGTTTAAAATTGTTGGAGTCGTGCATATAAGGACTTTAATTAAGGATACGAGATTTCTCTCAAACAACTTTTAAAAGGGATTTAGGCCTGAAGAATGTAGGCCAAGGTGAAATTTTGGAAAATTTCATTAGAATTTGAAGTCAGAGAAAGCGAAAAAGAAGCTATATCAGTTGAAAATTATAGATTTTTTGCTCCCCTCCTCCAAGTTTCTTATCACTTGAAATATCGAAATTGAAAAATTGTTGAAAAAACTATAAGTTTCAATATGAATAATTATGTGAGCTTGGATCTGGAAACCACCCTTAGGAGTCAAAATTGGTTTTTGTGTTTTCACTGATTTTGGACCTTTCGGAAGGAGTAGAATCGAGGGGAAACCTCAACCCGAAAACCAATTTTTGACCCGTATAAAGATGGTTTTTTATATCTAGACTCAATGTGTATTTTTCTAATTTTCTGATTTTCAAAATTGCTGGAAAACAAGTACAGTAGATAATTGGGGCGGGAAAGTGTCGGATACTCAAAAAAGTCGGATAATCGAAAAGTTCAGTTTTTTTCAAAAAAAACGTAATAAATGAGTTCTTGAAATGCGGGGAAATAATTTGGCATGCATTTATTTTTAAAAAACTTCAAACCCAAAGTTAAAACGATAGAACTAAAATCTAAAAAAAAAACATCATCTCGATATTTTTAGGTTAAAATTTAAAAACAGAAATACTTGAAAAAAAATCACTTTTTCTAAGACAAAATCATTAATTTTTTGAAAAAAAGTCGGTTGTAGATTTTTGTTCCGGCGCATAATTTTTTTTCAGAGTCTTTGCAAAGTTCGACCATTTGCACAAAATCATCACAAGTATTGCACTACATAAAATCAAAATAATACATATCTTCAAGTTCTTCATTAAAAAAAATTTTTGTCAAAAAAAATTCGAAAAATTTTTCTTAAAAATTTTTATTTGAAAAATTAAGGTATATCATTCCTATGTTGTGTAGTGCAGTGGCGTAACCAGAAATTTCTCAAGGAGGGGGTCCGAAATTTCATGATTTTTGAGAAATTGTAAGTTCACCTCCCCCCCCCCCGCATCAAATTTCCTTTTACTATAAAAACACAAAATTCAAACTTTATTAAATTTTCATGCGATTTGCATAGCACATTTAAGGAAAAAAACTGATGATATGTAATCTTGGAACAAACAACTTACATAGGTACCAATTATTTTGGCCTTAAAAGCCAATACAAATACCTAATAAATCCAAGAATTGGCGTCAGAAGCTTTTTTGGGGAGGGTGCAAAGTGGGTATGGAGACTTGGAATATTAAAAGGGAACTATTTTTTGCATTGTTGATTCAAATAGTTTATAGAATTAGTAAATTATTTCATGCCCGAGCGAAGCGAGGGCGAAGCTTTGAGAAAATTAGATTTTTCATGCTCCAAAAAGGCACTTTTTCACGTAAGTTTCTGACGCCAAGGGGGGGTCCAGACCCCCTGGACCCCCCCCCCCGGGTACGCCACTGGTGTAGTGTTATACTTGGTTAATTCAATGCTGCAAACCCCACCTCCCTATCTCATTTAGTCGCAAAGATAGAAATTTTTGAAATTTAAAAAATCAAAAAAGTGAGGTTTTTCTTGTATTTTTTGCAAAATTAAACGCTCATAAATTTTGATTCAAGCAAAATAGAGAATTCGAATTGGGGTTTGCTCCATCGGAAAGATCAAAGTTTTTTCTTCTAGAAACATTAATAATAATTCACTCAATAGAAGACAACTTTTTTAGTTATTTACAAAAATAGAAAAAATCGTCAACTTTTTTACACGTTTTTTTCGAATATTTGATGCGGTACACCCACCCTAGTTCATCTGCAAAAATTATCAACCGCATAGAAAAATTCTAGAGAAAGTGGGCTATTCGTTGCCGCAAAGCACAACTTTCTATCTATCTTGGTTGTCGAGTAACGCTCGGTAGAAAGTGTGAAACAAAATTCAAAAAAAAAAAATTCGAAGTGCATAACTCAGCCCCTGCAGTTTGAAAGTTAGGCAAACATACATACTTCAACTCAGGATAAGTGGCCCACTCACTGATTGGAAGGAGCGCGGTCAACTTTGAAACACCCTGTATTTGGGACAATTACTTTCTTTTGAAAACAAATCAGAAATAGAAATAAATAACAGGATTTTATTAGGATGGCAAAAATTTTGGTCGTTGAAGTACATATTAAAGGGAACTACTCTAATAAAAGTAAAACTGAAATTTTAGATAGCTGTGTGCTACCAGCAATTATTTATGGAGCCCAAACCTGAACAACAACAAAGAAAATGGAAAATAAACTCATGGTTACTCAAAATGCAATGGTACGATCCATCTTAAAAATTTCCCTAAAAGATAAAATTAAGATCAAAGATTTGAATAAAAGATGGGGGGGAGAGAACTTCGCAGGGTCAGAAAGAGTAAATGGGAATGGGCTGGACATATTTTTAGGCCAAAAGATGGCAGATGGGGTAACAAAATCCTGAATTGGTGTCCTAGAGGGACCTTTGCCCAAATTTGGGCTTGACTTTCTAAGCTTTTAGCGTTTCATGTTTTGTTTTAATTTTTCTTTATACCAAATGAGTCAATAAAGTTAATTGAATTTAATTTAATTTAAAAATCTTGAAAATAAAGAAAAAAATTGAATAAAATATGATTTTCAAAACTGCTAAAAACAAGTATGACAAAAGTTTAAAAGTTATGGAGAAATTTCTTTAAAAAATGAATACAAAAAGTCGAGTATGATTCGAAAAAAAATTAAAAATAGCATAAAAAAGAAAAAAGTTGAAAAAAATATCGAAAATGAAGAAAAAATTGGATAAAATACAAGATAGTACCTATGACAAAGCGTTGAAAAGTTAGGAAAAATTTGAAAAAAAGAAAAAATCATTTTAAAAAAATTGAGTATGTTTTGAATTTGAAAAAAACGAAAATATTTTAAAAAAAAACCTTACGCAGTCGCGTAAGGTAACCGACTTTTCGGTTTTCACATACAACGTAATGTAAATTTATTAGCATCGAAGGATGATTCAACTCGAAAAATTAAGGCCAAATTTGAAATCAACAATCCTTTTTACATAATTTATATTGCTTCTTTTCAAGTTAAGTTCAAAATTTTGAACTTCGATACCCCTTATGACATCTAGGGAAATTCAAATCGAAAAACTAAGGCCTTTGAAATCAGTTTCAAGTTATTACTCGAAATTAAAATTTTTGCCCAGTACCCAATTCCAAAATTTTGGACCTCTAAGCTGTCTAATGTACATAGGGGAACCTAGGGGACTGAAATCGAAAAACCAAAGCCTAATTTGAAACATAACCCCAAATTACATAAAAGCTGTATGTATAATTTTAAAGTAATTGCCGAAATTGAAATTTCAGCCTTTCCCTCCTCCATCCCCTCAGGCATCCTCAAGTCCCTAGGGACATCTAGGAGATTCGAATCGGTAAAACAAAGACAAATTCGGAATCCGCGACCCACAATGTGTCAGAATGTGCCCTTTTACCGAATTTTGAATGCCAAAATGCAAAATGTGAGTTTTGAACCTCTCATTACGCCCTTTAGTGACCGTTTTTTGAGTAAAGGAGGCGTCCCGCAAAAAAGTTAGTGAAGGACGTTGTAGAGAATTAAATTTACTTTCGTCAGTGTGTCATCACATTTTTTTGAGTGGGCTTCAAAAAAACTGTTAATCAATTTTCAGCTACCTGGTGGATGGCATACCTGAACCGATTGAACTGAAATTTTTACTGTATCACCATCCAACTTTCCTCTGTCACTTCTGAAAATTTCAGCTCAATTGGTTCAGGGGTTCTTGAAAAATAAAAATTTAAAGCGTTCTGCAACTTTTACTTCATTTGATTGAAATTTCTAAAATTCCCACCTTTTTTATTTTATTCAAATTTCTCAAAGTTCAAAGTAAGATATCTCGAAAACGGCTGATTGGATTTTAAATCGGTTTGAAAATCTCAAAATTTCGATCCTTCCTCTACGATTTTTGTAATATCTGTCCCCTTATGAAAGTTCACAGCTTTCGTGTTTAATCAAAGACAAAAGTGTACCTTTTTCATTAAAATTTCACAAATTTTTTTTATTCACTTATTCAAATTTCTCAAACTTTAAAGTTCAATATTTCGAAAACGGTTGAATGGATTTCAAATCGGTTTGAAAATCTCAAAATTTAAATCCTTCCTCTACAATTTTTACCGACTTTTTTGTAATTTGTGTTTTTTTCTGAAAGTTCGCCGCTTTCGAGTTTAATCAAAGACAAAAGTGTACATCATTCATTCAAATTTATCAAAGTTCAAAGTTGTGATATGTGTTTCCTTCTGAAAGTTCACAGTTTTCGAGTTTAATCAAAGACAAAATTGTACCTTTTCCATTCAAATTTCTCAAATTTTCACCTTTTTTATTCATTTATTCAAATTTCTCAAACTTCAAAGTTGAATATCTCGAAAACGGCCGAATGGATTTCCGAGATATCTTACTTTGAACTTTGAGAAATTTGAATGAATGATGTACACTTTTGTCTTTGATTAAACTCGAAAGCGGCATTGTTAATCCTAAAGACTAAACCTCACCTCACCTTGACATTCAGTCGGTCTAAAAAAATCGTCGTTTTGAAAATTCCAAAATTACGATGAAAAAAAATTTCAAAAAATTACTCCGCCAGCGGGATTTGAACCCGGGACCTTTCGCACTGTGAGCCATCGCTCTGTCCATTCAGCTACCGGAGCAGCTTGCCGAAATGTGTTTGACAACGATATACATGTCACTAAACTACGTAAAACTACCCCCCCATGCGCGCGTACGCGTACGCATACGTATGCACGCGTACGCATACGTATACACGCGTACTACGTCATTAATATTTTCCTGTCATGAATTGTTTCCCAATTTTGTCTTTGATTAAACTCGAAAACTGTGAACTTTCAGAAGAAAACACATATCACAACTTTGAACTTTGAGAAATTTGAATGAATGATGTACACTTTTGTCTTTGATTAAACTCGAAAGCGGCGAACTTTCAGAAAAAAACACAAATTACAAAAATTGTAGAGGAAGGATTTAAATTTTGAGATTTTCAAACCGATTTGAAATCCATTCAACCGTTTTCGAAATATTGAACTTTAAAGTTTGAGAAATTTGAATAAATGAATAAAAAAAAAATTGTGAAATTTTAATGAAAAAGTTACACTTTTGTATTTTATTAAAAACGAAAGCTGTGAACTTTCATAAGGGGACAGATATTACAAAAATCGTAGAAGAAGGATCGAAATTTTGAGCAATTTTTGTGATATGTGTTTTCTTCTGAAAGTTCGCCGCTTTCGAGTTTAATCAAAGACAAAAGTGTACATCATTCATTCAAATTTCTCAAAGTTCAAAGTAAGATATCTCGAAAACGGCTGAATGGATTTTTAATCGGTTTGAAAATCTCAAAATTTCGATCCTTCCTCTACAATTTTCGTGATATGTGTTTTCTTCTGAAAGTTCACAGCTTTCGAGTTTAATCGAGGACAAAATTGTACCTTTTCCATTCAAATGTCTCACATTTTCACCGTTTTTATTCATTTATTCAAATTTCTCAAACTTCAAAGTTCAATATCTCGAAAATGGTTGAATGGATTTCAAATCGGTTTTAAAATCTGAAAAGTTCAAGCTTTCCTCTACAATTTTTGTGATATGTGTCCTCTTCTGAAAGTTCGCAGCTTTCGAGTTTATTCAAGGACAAAGTGTACATTTTTCAGTCAAATTTCTCAAAGTTCAAAGTTAGATATCTCAAAAACGACTAAATGGATTTTAAATCGGTTTGAAAATCTCAAAATTTCGATTCTTCCTCTACAATTTTTGTGATATGTGTTTTCTTCTGAAAGTTGGCCGCTTTCGAGTTTAATCAAAGACAAAAGTGTACATCATTCATTCAAATTTCTCAAAGTTCAAAGTAAGATATCTCGAAAACGGCTGAATGGATTTTTAATCGGTTTGAAAATCTCAAAATTTCGATCCTTCCTCTACAATTTTCGTGATATGTGTTTTCTTCTGAAAGTTCACAGCTTTCGAGTTTAATCGAGGACAAAATTGTACCTTTTCCATTCAAATGTCTCATATTTTCACCTTTTTATTCATTTATTCAAATTTCTCAAACTTCAAAGTTCAATATCTCGAAAATGGTTGAATGGATTTCAAATCGGTTTTAAAATCTGAAAAGTTCAAGCTTTCCTCTACAATTTTTGTGATATGTGTCCTCTTCTGAAAGTTCGCAGCTTTCGAGTTTATTCAAGGACAAAGTGTACATTTTTCAGTCAAATTTCTCAAAGTTCAAAGTTAGATATCTCAAAAACGACTAAATGGATTTTAAATCGGTTTGAAAATCTCAAAATTTCGATTCTTCCTCTACAATTTTTGTGATATGTGTTTTCTTCTGAAAGTTGGCCGCTTTCGAGTTTAATCAAAGACAAAAGTGTACATCATTCATTCAAATTTCTCAAAGTTCAAAGTAAGATATCTCAAAAACGGCTGAATGGATTTTAAATCGGTTTGAAAATCTCAAAATTTCGATCCTTCCTCTACAATTTTCGTGATATGTGTTTTCTTCTGAAAGTTCACAGCTTTCGAGTTTAATCGAGGACAAAATTGTACCTTTTCCATTCAAATGTCTCACATTTTCACCGTTTTTATTCATTTATTCAAATTTCTCAAACTTCAAAGGTCAATATCTCGAAAACGGTTGAATGGATTTCAAATCGGTTTGAAAATCTGAAAATTTCAAGCTTTCCTCTACAATTTTTGTGATATGTGTCCTCTTCTGAAAGTTCGCAGCTTTCGAGTTTATTCAAGGACAAAGTGTACATTTTTCAGTCAAATTTCTCAAAGTTCAAAGTTCAATATCTCGACAACGGCTGAATGGATTTCAAATCGGTTTGAAAATCTCAAAATTTCAATCCTTCCTCTACAATTTTTGTGATATGTGTTTTCTTCTGAAAGTTCACCACTTTCGAGATTACTCAAAGACAAAAGTGTACATAAACGTATATATATATATATATACACATATGCAATACCTTGTGGTGCCCAGGTCTTTAAGAGTCATAGTGGTGCCCACCTTATATACAGCATTATTATATAAACATAGTATACTAATGCATCCGGACTGGGCACCACAAGGGCTATATACCATAAGCTCTTGTGTATATAAAAATTTGACTATAGGTATATAAGGAGAGTCATTGTGGTGCCCACCCTAAAAACGTGTCAGGGGACTCAGGGGGGTGTGGCCATCTATATACAATGGTTTTTAACATAGGGACGTTGTGGTGCCCGATTTGGGCACCACAACGTTTTTTTCGGGCACCACAATGACTATTCACAATTAAAATGGGCACCACAATGACTCAGATTAAATCTATATATATATATAAGGAAACCTCGTTTTTTCTCACACGTCCTATCGTGTTCAGAAGGTCCTAAAACGTGAAGAAAAGTTGGTCCCGACGTCCATTTCAACCATGATGAACAATTTAGTACTCGACTTTTCCATAAATGGAAAAGTCGGTAAAACAAGAAAAGAAATTAGAAATAGCATTAAAAATTCTGAAAAGAATTTGAAAAAAATTAGGGTAGATTTTGAAAAACAGAGAAGATATTTTTTTTAATTAAAAAACAATTGGATAAAATATGAGATACTTACGCAATTTTTCTTCTTTATGATTTTCAAAATTATTGAAAAACAAGAACGCCAAAATGTTGAAAAATTATGGAAATGTCAAATATTTTGGTCAAGTCTAACAGATTGTAATTATACTTGGTAGTTTCTTTCTCTTGTACCTTGCTTCGGGCTGAATTTTGGTTATATCCAATTTCTCCCAAAGTTCCTCTTGTAAAGCAGAATTATTTCAATAATTTTAAATTCAGTTTTACCCCTCTCCTCCGCCATCAGGCCTAATTTCGGTAAAGTACCAATAAAGGATAGAGGTTTTCAGATTTTTTCCATGAGTCCATTTCCTGTGAGAATTTTTCTCCCAAACCTGTTTTTTTCGAATTTTTAAGAGGATGGGGGCGTTTGCGGATCATCCATTTGCAAACGCATTGGACTGTCAAAAAAAAAATCAATGGAAAGGAATTTCAATTTACGTCAATATTACGGATTCAACCGAAAAAAAATTTCAAATGTTTGCCAATGGTAAATTTTGTCTTGAACATCCCTTTTTCGCATCAAAAAA
>JAVBJF010001405.1:0-14627 GCA_033439095.1 Pseudococcus viburni
AATCATCAACGTTTTTCAAAAATCAAAACAAAAGTGAGGAACTGACACTCTCTGAAAAAAAAATACACTAGAAAAATTCCAAAATTTCTTCACACAACATACATCAACTGTTTCATGCATGAAAAAAAAGAAGAAATCAAGAACGCCAAAATTTTGAAAATTCTTTATCGATAAGCGATCATGATTAAAAAGACAATTGAGAGGATTTTTTTTGATAGGTAGTTGGCAACGTGATGCCAAGAAGCTGGGCTAGGTAATGGGTAAAGGAACTGAAAAACAATGAACGAAAACACTAAAAAATAAAATAATTTCTAAATTGTAAAATTCAAATTCAAAATCAAAGAAAGTGAGGGTAAGGTGTACATGTGTACCTTACCTATGTAGTAAAAAACTAAAGTCTAAAATTATCAAAAAATCAGGAACTGACCCTTTCAAAGAATAGGTTAACTCAAAAAATTACGATTTTTTTCCAACAAAATACTCATGTACAATCATGGTGTCCACTATATTTCAGAAATGATTTTCCCTGACTTTTCCAGGTTTTCCAGACCAATTTTTCGAATTTTTCCAGACCTTTTAAATATGATATTTGTTAACCGGGGGTAATTTTTCACATGATGTACTTACATCCCGAAATTTCTCATAAGAATGATATAAAACGCATGCGGTCAAACGATTTTTTTTTTTCGAATTCACTAAATACTTTTTACGAGATTTTTAGATGCTCCTCTTCAAGCCAAAAAAATATTTAAATTCAATTCTGAAAATTTTTGAGCCCACCTAACTCCCCCTCACCACAAAAATTTGAAAATTTGAATTGATTACCTACAGAAAAAATGGCAAAATAAAAAGGAAAAACCAAGTATTCCAACGCAAAATTAGGTTTGAAAAATGAAAAAAATTATGCCAGGATGTCTACCAAATCAAGCGAATGAAAATTCAGATTTTTCCGGGCTAAAAATTCAAAAATTTCTTCACATTTTATCCCCCCTCCTTTTATGAAAAACACATGCCTCAAATTTTATAAATTCACGTATTCCCTGCCATTTTTTAGTACCTAAGCACCAATAAATAAAAAAGTCAATGAGGAGGTAAAATATAAATTATTTTATGGAAACACAGAAATGTGATAAGCCCTAGCGAAACGAGGGCGAAATTTTTCGTGAAAAAATATTTTCAAAAGATGAAAATTCACCACTTTTCCCTCATTCATATTTTTCAAAAAATGGCCAATAATTTTGAATTCTGTAAGTTTTATTTCCGCTCCTTTTGTTTCAACATCGTGGTGAAGGGCATCATGGCATTTCTTTCTCATTACAGCTCAGTAAAAAGTAAGTTTCCAAAAAACTTGAGATTTCAAATAAATTTTGCAGAAAGAAAGAGTTTAAAGTACCCCGAGCGTAGCGCGGGGAAATTTTTTTTTGAATAAATACATGCATTTTTAGTATTAATTTTATTGTATGTATATTAGTACGGTCATTTTAGGTTTTAACCCAAAAAGAATTCCCGGAAACGGGAAAGTTCGTATATAAGCTTTGTAGAGGGTGTATTTCAACATACCCGGCTTTCCCTAAAATCGGTGAATATTTTGACCCCCTTTTGGAGGGTGAGGGGGTTCAAATTTTCGTTTTTCGGCTATAACTTTCAAAATTACGTATTTACGAAAAAATAGTTGGAACAAAAATTGTAGAGAATAAAAAAACAAACAATTTTGTTATTTACAATTTTTTCCTAGGACGTCATGGGAGGCAGCTAGAGGCTACAGAAAAAAATCAATTTTAAAAATTTTCCATTATCAGAAAAAAATCACCAAAAATCGGGTTAATCGACTTTTAGGGGCGGCTCTTTTGCATAGTACATCCTATTACTATGTAGAATAAGAAAAATGAACAACCGACCCCTCATCTCTAAGTAGGGGGGTGGACCCCCTGTAGAAAAAGTTGGATTTTCTCCCTGGAATATCTCAGCTACAGTGAAAAATTCGAAAAATTGGTTCAAACAAACGTTGTAGAGCGTTAAAAGACAGACATTTTCCTTTTTTTACATTTTTCTACGTGGCCTTGGGGCCGAGCTAATCCAAAATGAAAAAAGATCGACGCGGGGTTCGAAAATTTTTCATTAACTTAATAAATTACACGTGTGTAGGCCTGGTATAAAATCTAGCGAACCAATAGCCCAACAAGAGGGTTTCTGGGGTTTTCGTGGTCACTAAAGTCACTTTTCATAATCATCTAACCCCTGGACCCAAATTGGACCCCAAAAGAGAGGGTTTAAAATTTTGTGAGAAATTTTCGAACGCTGCGTCGATCTTTTTTCTTTTTGCATTAGCTCGGCCCCAAGACCACGTAGAAAAAATGTAAAAAAAGGAAAATGTTCGTCTGTTAACGCTCTACAACGTTTGTTTGAACCAATTTTTCGAATTTTTCACTGAAGCTGAGATATTCCAGGGTGAAAATCCAAATTTTTCTACAGGGGGTCCACCCTCCCTACTTAGAGATGAGGGGTCGGTTGTTCATTTTTCTTATTCTACATAGTAATAGGATGTACCTACTATGCAAAAGAGCCGCCCCTAGAAGTCGATTAACCCGATTTTTGGTGATTTTTTCTGATTATGGAAAATTTTTAAAATTGATTTTTTTCTGTAGCCCCTAGCTCCCTCCCATGACGTCCTAGGAAAAAATTGTAAATAACAAAATTGTTTGTTTTTTTATTCTCTACAATTTTCATTCCAACTATTTTTTCGTAAATACGTAATTTTGAAAGTTATAGCCGAAAAACGAAAATTTGAACCCCCTCACCCCCAAAAGGGGGTCAAAATATTCACCGATTTTTGGGAAAGTCGGGTATGTTGAAATGCACCCTCTACAAAGCTTATACATGAACTTTCCCGTTTCCGGAAATTTTTTTTGGCTTTTGGCTTTTTTTAAGCTAAATCGTCCATACTATATTACGATCAACAAAAAATTACCAATAAAAATTCAGATAAAAGACGTATTAATTCGGCCCGAGCGGAGCGAGGGAAAAATTTTTTGAAAAATTTATAATAAAATAAGCAAACAAACACTTTTCTGAATGATTCATCTTTTTCTTTGAATTTTCGAAAAATTCCAGAGAAAACTCCAAAATTCCCTGACTTTTCCCTGACTTTTCCAGACCACCAAAATTCCCTGACTTTTCCCGGTTTTCCAGAGAATGGACACCATGACAATGTACATCAGCCGATTTGAATTTAAAAACGAATAATGAGAACAAGAACACAACAATAATTTCATGTTCCAATATCATGATTAGTAAGATAATGGAGCGGAATTTTTATTGAAAGTTTGGCAACGTGATGCCAAGAAACAGTCACGGAGCTAGATATTAGCCAAAGAAGTTGAAAAACTAAGAACGAAAACATTCAAAAATTTCAATGATTTCATAATTGGAAAATGAAAATTCATATTCAAGGGCATAGTTCGCATAACTTTGTGCATTCTCTCGCGCCTGTCTGTTTACATTATGCTTATGGGAGGTTATAAAATATTTAAAGTTTTCAAAAACTTGACATTCTAATCGAATTTTTTTAGCCTTGAATTTCTTTCAAAAATTTCCCAACCCAAATGTTTTCAAATTTTCTTATTCTAAAAATTTCAGAGCTGGAAAATAATTCGAGAAAAAAATTTGATCTGAAAATAAATCATTTTGAAAAAAAAATCAAAAGCTGCAAAAATTGAACTTTTGAGAAAAAATTTCAAACGTTGAAAAATATAATAAGGTATTTCAGGAAAAAATGCCAGAGTTGAAAAAATTTTAGAACTGAAAAAAAAGTGCGAGGAAGAAATTTCACAGTTGGTAAATAATTTTACTCTCCACACATGAAAAAATTTCAGGGTTACCTTTTAGCAGCTTTTCATCCCTGTCTCAAAGGCAAAATTTACACTTTTGAAGAAATAGATACAAAATTATAGGTACTCAACATCCAATAATCCAATAAATAATTTAAAAAGTAAAAATCTACACCAATCATCCAAGATTGTTGGCCAAGGGGGACATGGCAGTAATTATTGTGTATACAATATTAGATGAAGAACGAACCACTCAAAACAATGCATTAATTATAAAAATGTAAAAATCAACATTTCAATTTCAATCTTTATCTCACCGCCGCGCCAATAGGAAAAATTCATCCCAGGAGCAAATTTTACAAAAAATAAAATTAAATCGACCCAAGCACCCGAAATTCAAAACAACTGAATCTCAAAAGAGCGTGCTAATTTGATAAATCTTGAATAGTGGGCCAATTATAGTCAGAAAGGCAGTCAATGAATGATGTCAAAAAGAATAACGTTGGGTAGAAATTATTTTGGAAAACTCAATACATATTTTGAAAAAAAATTACCGATTTTTTCAATCATTTTTTTTGCGCTAATTTTTCAGATGACCCGAATCCAATAAATAAACTTCGTGATTTTCAAAAAAAAAAAAAAAATCGGTTCATTCTATTACCAAAAATGGTCAGATTTCAAGCCAAAATGCGTCAATTTTACTGCACATTTTGCAAAATTTCAACCGTATACTAAACTGAATAAAATTGGCGCAATTGTCGAATCAAAATTGAAAAAACAACGGGAAAAGAATAAAGTGAAAATTTTCTGCGCCAAAAGAAACATCGTTAACGGAGAAGAGCTACCACCTCCTCTTCACCTTTCATTACAACCATTGTTCCCGCATTACCACACATAAACGTACACGTGTACAAACTACATACTTCCAATTCTTCCAATCTTGTCAAATTATGTCCAATATATTTCGCGAGAGCCAAAATTTTGTTCAATGCACTGTACTTACACATAATATTATGAAGTAATTTGATCCAGTGTATGTGTAGTAGGGTGGAGCGAAAAACCCAACTTTCAAAATTTAAAATCCCTGGGTGTGGAAAAGTGGCCACTAGTAGAAAGAAACCAGTGTACAAAAATTCAAATCGATTGAAAAAAGTTTTGAGGTGCCACCAAAACGTCAAAGTTTTTATTTATTTGAGATGCCAATTAACTTGGATTTTGATACCAAACATAAAAATTTTCCAACTTTTGAATCCGACCACTACTCTACAGATCTTCCATTCTAGTTTTAAAAAAAAAAACTAGAGATCAAAATTGTTCTTAGGATCCAAAAAAATCGACATTTTGAAATCAAACTTGAAAATTTTCAACTTTCTGAGTTTTGCTCCTTCGTCCTGTGTAGCCTTTCAAAATATTTTCAAAGAAAACAATTTCGAAATCGTATTTGAGATCCCGAAAAGCTGTTTTTCGATGCCGTAGACACAAAAAATTTCGACAGGTACAATTTTATCCTACCCTAAGCAGACCCAGAAATTATGTAAGATGGGTGCTAAAATAAGGGCGGACCGTCAAAATTCAGTGAAATAATTGAGTAATCTGTTATTTCAGCGATAGGTAATGCATACACCGATTTGAAAAAAGAAAATTGAAAAATTTCAGGATTTTTGGAACAAACAATACACTCTCTAAATCTGAACCAGTCAAATTAAATCTAGTAAAATTCTACCTCTTTGAATCAGTGTAAAAAAATGCAACTGAAAATCAGTAATTTTTCACTTACTGATTTTTTTTTTTGAAAAATTGGGAATTGACTGAGAAGTAAGTGATTTTTGACTGAATGATCAACGAAAATCAGTAATTTTCAATGAAAAGTATTTTGTGTGCGAATTTTTAAAATATGTAACAGATTTAAATTTTAAAACGGAACATTTCAGCGATCTCATCGACTGGAGTAAGATAGAACTCGCGGAACCACCCCTCAAAAGTCAAAATCGCCTCAGTTTATGCCAAAATTCGATGCTAAAACCTAGTTCAACCTATAATTGTATTTTTATGTTTGTTTCAAGTTTGATAAAATATCATTAATATAAAATTGCGAAATATACAAATTTTTCACTATTTTCATTTTTCTCGGCTGTGGTGGCACCCCTAAGCATTGACTCCGGGAGCTGAAATTTTGGAGGACGATTATACTCCTATCTAGGCCACTTTTCCACACCCAGGCTTTTCCTTTGAAAAAAAAAGTTGAAAAAAGGCCGATTTCACTCCACCCTAATGTGTAGTACTGTAAGAACAAAGGAATAGCGAAGAGCGAGATGGTAGCTTTTTTCCGTTAATGACGCGCGTTAGGTAAACATTTTTTTGGAAAACTCAATAATTATTTTGAAAAAAAAAACAACAGATTTTTTCAATCTTTTTTTTTCGCGCCAGTTTTTCAGATGACCCAAATCAAACAAATAAACGTTCGCGATTTTCAAAAAATTCAACAATTAATAGACCGGTACGTATACGTTCGTTACGTATCCCAAAAATATTATTCAACACAACCGTACTATTACTTTTTCAATTTACCAGATCTCTTTCTGAAAAAATTAATTTATCACGTTATTACTCATCAGTCATCCGCTCATCCCATCGCTTCAAGTTCCCGACTTGAAATAAAAATCATTCGAATCTTAAAAACAGAATTTTTCAAATGAAAAACTGGGAATCCCATTATTTTAGCGCATATCCATATCGAAATTAAGTATTCACAAATTTTTCATGAAAATTAATTTCATACACCAATAAACTAAAATTTTTCGCCCTTATTCTTCACTTTTCAGATTTAGATTATGCACTAGGCAACTATTGTAAAATCGAATTAGGTACCTAATAAACTGAAAAAAAAAAATCGTTCCAACACTCATTTTCAAATATATCTAATAAAAATTAAAAACTATTAGTGAGCATTTTGTGAATATGAAGTGAAAACTTGGGAAACCCACACCGAAGATGATTATAACTTACCCTCGGAGTAAATATTATATTGTTATATGGCATGGATTTATGGATAAAATTTAATTACCTACTGCGAAATGTAATAGATTAGAGAACGCCGAATTTGAATTTATTTGAAAGTTCAAACCTAATTTAGAACAAACAATTTAATTCACCAACTCTGATTTTGATTGGTGAAATGTAAATATCATAATTGTGGGATATCATAAGTAATACCGTAGTGAAGAAACTTTCATAACATAATTTATTTCAAGAAGGTTACCTTTTGTTTCATTATTTCGTTCATTTTGATATTTTTATTTACTAATAATTTGAATTTATTTGAAAGCTCAAACCTAATTCAGAACAAAAAATTCAATTTCTGATTCTGATTGGTGAAATGTAGGTAAATATCATAAGTAATACCGTAGTGAAGAAACTTTCGTAACATTGATTCGTAACATTGATTTCAAGAAGGTAATACGCGTTTCATTATTTTGTTCTTTATGATACAGGGTGGCTCAGTTAAGGTGTGAAATATTAAAACCACGTATTCTACTTATCATTTGGAGTAAAAAATGTTATATACATGATGGGTCATAAACGCTTCATTACTGAGTTATTCGTCTCTAAAGGGGACCCAGATTTCACCTAAAATTGGCAATTTATGCTCTAGCAGTGAAAATTTTTGGGGGTAGGTGATGGAAAAAGTGAAAGGAGATTCATAGAAACGTATACCATTTTTTTTTTTTTTTTTTGGTTCATAAGTAAGTGCTTTAAAGCAAAAAATGTGTTTCTGTACCAGAAAAATGGTCGAACAAGAACAAGAAATCATTTTTTTGAAATTTTATTCACTTTTAGGGGTAGTACTACTTATTTAACACCTATTAACCCAAATTTCTGTTTTTTTTTATTTATTGGATGCTGAGTAATCAATTTATCAAATTTCGACCATCCCACAAAATTACAATAAAAATCAAATTTAATGATTTCTCATGATTCCTCATTATTATAAAAAAAATTCGCCTAAATTTTTTTTCTAACAAATCAAAAAAATGGAGGGTATCTCAGCATAATTTATTTGTAGTACAGTCAAATTAGCTCGAACCTAGAAAAAATTCCCAACCAGCTGAATTTTGGTTTATACGATGTATAATGGTGTCAGTTACAACATACAAAAAGTTCCCCTCCTCAAGTGTGGAGCTAGCCCCAGGAGGGGGGTAAAACCCCCTAAAAAAGTGGTTTTTCGTCTCTACCGCCTCAGGGAAGCCTCAAATTAAAAAATAACAAGTATAAAAAAAGAATCTACATCAAATTTCCTATCAAATGGGCTTTTCACTTTTCGAGATAACTCGATCCTAACCTCAGTTAGGGGTGCTTAAAGTTGACCCCTTTTCACATTTTTTCAATTTCAGCCTGAAAATACACTTATTATGGGTTTGAAACACATTTTCGGGGAAAATTGGTAAGAACTAAAAGTATTCCTCGCCCAATTCTACATCCGATAGTGCTATCATGTTTTTCAAAAAAACCCTAAAATTGGGGGGTGCGAAAAATCAAATTTATAATTCACATCCTAATTAGTATAGTCACAAACTGCAAAACAATGGCTTTTGAAGAAAGAAGCATGAAAGTTGGTATTATCAACAACAAGGCCAAAACTAAATTTTAATGAACGGGAGATACCTTCAATTCACCATAGTGGGTGCGAGGGGTGGTTTTTTGAGGCTCCGGTCCCCCATGTGGTAAGGTTAAGCAAGATGAGCGTTTTTGGGGCCGATTTCATATATTTCAACCTTCCTGAACACGAATATGTCATTACTTTGAAATCTGATGACTAGAAGTGGCCCTAATTTCGAATAAAAAATTCCCCTATTTTCCAATATTTATGAAAAATACCCGAAAATCGCAGATTTTTGCCCCTACACCTCACATAACGGTCGGGAACGAATTTTCAATACGATATTTGGATGGTAGAGGTCAAACCCGATCCATAGACTCAATTCCGAACTTCACATGTCTTCATGGGAAGGAGTAGGAGGTGCCACAATATTCTCAATTTTGATAAATTTTAGAGTTTTTAATAATTTTTTTTGAATATTTTGGTCTCTGTACGTGATATAAAAGATTTTGAGCCATTTAGAATTGCAGATATGGCGAGTCGATATCTAGACTAATAAATCTAGATATTTTCGAGGGCTCCCAGAATCGCGGTTGAGGAAATACGGGGTTCAAAATTTCGTCAAATTGATAAGTGTTCCGGGTTTTTGTATACCTAATGCACTGTCTGTGCTAACTCATACATTTTTTGAAATATTTAATAGTTACCTTCGATTTGATATGACGTTCAACTTTTCATATCTAATGAATCACATTGTAATCAAAACCCTATTCACTCATCGGCGGTTTGATTAAGGGGGGGGGGGGGGTCAAATATTAAATTTTTTTATGACATTTATATTCGCGGATTTCGTATTTCTTTTTCATTTATTTTTGAAATATGAACTGATGGTACTTCAAAGGGGTAGCTTATATGGATCCCTTTATATCCACTTGCGTCCTTAAGGAGGTGATGGCTCAAAATCTTTTATATCACGTACAGAGACCAAAATATTCAAAAAAAATTATTAAAAACTCTAAAATTTATCAAAATTGAGAATATTGTGGCACCTCCTACTCCTTCCCATGAAGACGTGTGAAGTTCGGATGTGAGTCTATAGATCGGGTTTGACCTCTACTATCCGAATATCACATTAAAAATTTGTTTCCGGCCGTTATGTGAGGTGTAGGGGCAAAAAACTGCGATTTTCGGGTATTTTTCACAAATATTGGTAAATAGGGGGCATTTTTAATTTGAAATTTGGGGCACTTCTAGTCATCAGATTTCAAAAGAAATTGCATATTCGTGTTCAGGAAGGTTGAAATATATGAAATCGACCCCAAGAACGTCGACTTTGCTCAACCTTACCACATGGGGGGCTGGAGCCTCAAAAAACCACCCCTCGCACCCCCTATGGTGAATTGAAGGTATCTCCCGTTCATTAAAATTTAGTTTTGGCCTTGTTGTTGATAATACCAACTTTCATGCTTCTTTCTTCAAAAGCCATTGTTTTGCAGTTTGTGACTATACTAATTAGGATGTGAATTATAAATTTGATTTTTCGCACCCCCCAATTTTAGGGTTTTTTTGAAAAACATGATAGCACTATCGGATGTAGAATTGGGCGAGGAATACTTTTAGTTCTTACCAATTTTCCCCTAGAATGTGTTTCAAACCCACAATAAGTGTATTTTCAGGCTGAAATTGAAAAAATGTGAAAAGGGGTCAACTTTAAGCACCCCTAACTGAGGTTAGGATCGAGTTATCTCGAAAAGTGAAAAGCCCATTTGATAGGAAATTTGATGTAGATTCTTTTTTTATACTTGTTATTTTTTAATTTGAGGCTTCCCTGAGGCGGTAGAGACGAAAAACCACTTTTTTGGGGGGTTTTACCCCCCTCCTGGGGCTAGCTCCACACTTGGGGAGGGGAACTTTTTGTATGTTGTAACTGACACCATTATACATCGTATAAACCAAAATTCAGCTGGTTGGGAATTTTTTCTAGGTTCGAGCTAATTTGACTGTACTATTGGTGGCAACGCTGTAATCAACTTCCGCGTAAGTAACCCCGACGCTCGTCTCGTTAAACGCAACATTTTACGGGCGTCGCGATGCGCAATGTTGCTGAATTTCCAGTTCTTTACTCGGCAATATCTCAGAAAGAAAGCGTTTTGGGCCCATGTTGAATATTAGTCCAGTAGAATTAACATTTCATAGGGAAAGACTCGGCGGCCAACCGATTTTTGGCTCTAATAGTTCATTTTCATGTCCTGAACATGAATCTGAGGTGTCCGGTCCCGTCCGGTGTGCGCGTCTCCCCCAAATTGTGGATCTTTGTCCCCTAAATCAGGGTTTTGGCCCATTACTGGCTAAATATTGGCGCTAGAGCAAAAATGAGGTCTATAAAACTGATTCTACGTCAAATTTCCTATCAGATGACTTTTGAATGGTATTCACAAACCCAAGAGGACTGGAGCTGTAATTGATCAAAGGGAGGGGATTGTCTCAAAAAATCTGATTTTTGGCGTATATATCTGCTGAAATATTGATTCTAGTGCAAGAATGAGATCTACAAAACTTAATCTACATCAAATTTCCAATCAAATGACTTATGAATGATACACACAAACCCAAGAGGGCTGAAGCTACTATTGAGAAAAAAAAGGGGTTTCCAAATTTATTCATAACACTAGTCGACAAAAAAAAATTGTTCTGAGTTACAGTTCTAATGCCTGAATTCTGATTCTAGGAATCGAAATACACCAGCATACTTATTCGTGGCTTTCAAAGTTTGCTTGGAGGGTGTGGGTAAGGGGGGGGGGGTCAAAAAATGAAGTTTTTCGAGAACAATAAACACGAGCTTGAGAAAAAAAATTGCAAAATTTTTTTTTGGCCCAGTCTTATAGAAAATTTCACGGCGAATCGAATAGAATGAACCGCAGACCTCTATCTCATTAAAAAAAAAATTCACAGCCTAAACTTTCCTAAATTCTGTGAAAAAATCTCATTTTTTTGTGCCACTCCTACCAAAAAGTGACATTTCTGAGCAAACTAAGCGTTCTACGTCAAAAATGATAGAAAACAAAATTGCAAAGAATCAAATTTCCTATCTGATGAAAGCGGTTAAATTTTTTTGGGACGCATAGTTTTCAAGATATTTTTGTCTAAAGTTGAACATTAGTAACTTTTGGTTGCCAAAAATTGATTTATTTTTCATTTTTTTCTTAATTTCCTCTACTAAAGTTCAACTTTACTCGAAAATATCTTGAAAACTATGCATCCCAAAAAAATCTAACCGCTTCTACCAGATAGGAAATTTTATTCTCTACAATTTTGGTTCTTATCATTTCAGCAGATATATACGCCAAAAATCAGATTTTTGGAGAAAATCCCCTCCCGTTGATCAATTATAGCTCCAGTCCTCTTGGGTTTGTGAATACCATTCAAAAGTCATCTGATAGGAAATTTGACGTAGAATCAGTTTTGTAGACCTCATTTTTGCTCTACCGTCAATATTTTGGCAGTTATGGGCCAAAAACCTGATTTAGGGGCCAAAGACCCACGATTTGGGAGAGACGTGCACACTGGACGGGACCGGACACCTCAGATTCATGTTCAGTACATGAAAATGGACTATTAGAGCCAAAAATCGGTTGGCCGCCGAGTCTTTCCTTATGACCCCATTTTTTTGGCTAATTCTACTAGACTATATGACATTTTTTGTTCGTATTGATAAGTAGAATATGAGGTTTCAATATTTCACACCTTAACTGAGCCACCCTGTATTTCATCTAGTAATCGATTAAATTTCCTCAAAATTAATTTTCTAACAATTATCTACGGTAGACAAATAAATCTGCATACTTTTCTCGTGTATTTATTGTATTTAGTTAAAAATACACCGGTTTCAAAGCAATTTCGGTATACCTATGTAAACATGGCTAATTTACAATACACACGCATCCCACACAAAATTTGAAAAAAAAGTACCTTTAGGGACTTCTGATACCTAGTCGAAAAAGTAACCAAAAAAGTTCAAAAAGTAACCTTTTTTTTAATTTCAAATTTAGCCCAGAAAATGTAAAAAAATTCAAAAAATATTTATTTGTGTACGTAATACATATACCTAGTATTATAAGGAACACCGAAACTATTTATTCTCATAATGAGCATAACCAAAATAAAAAAAAAACTAAAGGGTATAGCCGGATAAGGGGTGGTTTTGGCCCCAGCCCCGATTTTTGATCTAATGCTCCCAGATTGTGTACCTTGATGAAAAAAATGCTGGAAAAAATTTTGGCCCCCAACCCCCTCCCTTTCGGAGTTATGGCCGTTTTATTGCGCCATTTTCAAGAATTTTTTATTCCAATGAAAGTGAATGAAATTTTTTGTTCTTTGGCACAAAGTTACATCTCGTAAAGGTCTATTCAAGATAATTTTTTCATCAATTTTGGTGCACTCCTTCTTGAGGTTTTGGCCATTTGAAATTTTCAACTGTAAAAAAGATCTTAAAGCAAAGTTCGACTAATTTTTGAAAATATCCTAAAAACGTGTTTTTTGACGTAGATTCACGTCACGTATTCAGTTTTAGCGATTGAGGTGGCGCAAGGGCCGAAAATTGCGAAAACCCGTAAAAAATGTTATTTTAGCAGATTTTTCAAATTTTGAGCGTTCTATATGGAGAGAAATGGCCAAATGAAAAAACTAATGTCGGATTCGTGTTAAGCACGTCAAAATACCCCGATAAACACCCTTTTCGCGATCATTTTACTTTAAATGTCGAAATTCACTTCTTTCATTGATTTTTCATGACAATAAAATTAAATTTCGAAATTTAAAGTAAAATGATCGCGAAAAGGGTGTTTCTCGGGGTATTTTGACCTGCTGAACACGAATACGGGATTGATTTTTTCATTTGATCATTTCTTTCCATATTAAATGCTCAAAATTTGAAAAAATCTCCCAAAATAACATTTTTTACGGGTTTTTGCAATTTTCGGCCTTGCGCCATCTCAATCATATCAAGAGGGTTCGTAATACTAAAATGCCACTGGTGTACGAGATTTTTTTCAACTTTTTTTTTTATCCAAAAAATTCCAAAAATTAATTTTTTGGTGAAATTTTTGAAAAAAAGTAACTATTTTGAGAGAAAAGTAACAAATAGTGACTTTGCTTGAAAAAAGTAACATGGTTACTATAGTAACCCCATGGGATGCCTGAATACACCTACGATTATTTAAAAAAATCACAATGATGACGTGATAAGGGCACGTAAAAAAAATTTCACTACCTCCACCGCTTGGAAAATCGGAAAACAGACATTCGTTATGAAAATCTTGATATCGATACTTCGAAAAAGTGTTACCAGCCAATCAGTAAGCAGCATTTTCCCATCACACAAGTTTTTGTTTTCTCGAGAACTTGAACAGGGTGTCCACTATATCTCAGAAATGATTTTCCCTGACTTTTCTGGGTTTTCCAGACCAATTTTTCGAAATTTTTCAGACCTTTTAAATATGTTATTCCTGAAGGATGCAGAATGGGTGGTTTTTTCGCGTGATGAAATTGTGCAGAAGAATGATTTAAATTGCATAATGTCCAACAGCTTTTTTTCAAAAATCATTACTTCTTATGAGATTTTTAGATGCTCCCTTTTCCGGCCACAAAAACGACTTAAATTTAATTCTGAAAACTATTGACGCCACTTCCCTCTCAACTTGGCACAAAAACTTGAAACCTTGAATTTATAACAGAAACAATTTCAAATAAAAAGAAAAAACTTTGATGTCAACCAAATAATGAGACTAAAAGTTCGGATATTTCCAGTCTGAAAATTCAAAAATTTCTTCACAATTAAATACCCCCTCCCCCAACAAAAAGACACATCTAAATTTATAAATTTTATGAAAGTCCCTAATACAATATTTTCGGCTTAGCCCAGTATAATATATTGATGAGGAGTAAAATATCAATCATTTTGACAAATATACAAATGCGATAAGCCCGAGCAGAGCGAGGGCGACAATTTTTGCAAAAAAATACCTTCAAAACTTGAAAATTCATCACTTCACACCCCAGTAAAGTTTCCCAAAATGTGACCAAAAAGTACAAATTCTCTTCCATTCCCTTCCCTTCTTTTTCAAAATCGTGATCAGGGACATCTTTCTCATTACATTTCATCAAAAAGTACGGATTCAAAAAAAACTCTGTACAAAGAATTTTTT
>JAVBJF010001406.1:0-14626 GCA_033439095.1 Pseudococcus viburni
TACAATGAAATAACATATCTAAATTTCAACAAATTTGATTTAGTAGTCTCAGAGAATTCTGGGAAAACCCGTCATTAAAACTTGTATTTCTTCGAATTTTTATTGAGTACCTATAATAATTATAGTGGCAATTAAAACTTTTCAATGCTTTAAATTTTTTTCTTCTCATGTACTAAAATCATATTTATTATTGTTTCATTTTTTTTACCCCTTTATTTACAAATTTAAAATACGTAAATTTGTGGTGCGCCTTGTCAGTTGTAAATAAACCAGAAATGATTCCTGCAATACATAGAGCACCCTCTTAAGGATATAACTCGAACTTTCTGACAATTATTCATTGGTAGACTTGATCGCTTGAATCACTTCGACAACCGAAACAGCTCTGCCAATTTTTTTCAAGGGTACGATGGCGGTTTTTCTTACTAGCTCCTAAATCATTTTGAGGCAACTGAGATTTCGACGATCCAAATCTAAATTTATTTCAAATTCAAATTTTTTCAGCTTCAATTTTTTTTTATTTCTTTAATTCTAAACTTTTTGAAAATTGCATCCAATATTAAAATTTTTCCAACAGATTGAACTTGAATTTTGATTTTTAAAGTTGTGTTTCAATTCCATTCTTGAGTATATTGTTATATTTTTGAAAATTTCTTCCAATTAATTATCGAGTTGAAAGAAATTTCAAAAACATGAAGTTGAAATTTTTTTGAAAATTTAATTGAAAAAAAATTGAGGAAAATTTTGAGATTATATGAAAAAAATTTCAAAATGGAAAAAAATGAGAAGCTGAAAAAAAGATTAAAAATCAAAGTTAAAAAAATGTTGTGAATATTTAAATTAAAAAAAGATTACAGTAGGAAAAAATTTTAAAATTGAAAAAAATCAACATATTTCTTCAAATTATTTTCTACTTTATATTTAAAAAAATTATTTCCAACGCTGAATTGTTCCAATTGAAAATTCATTAAAAATTTCCCCATCTCTTTTAAAATTATTTTTCAACTTCATGTTTTTCAAAATTTCTTCCAACTCAAAATAAAAAATCAAACAAAAATGTTTAAAAATCCAAGTTGGATAAATATTAAGAAAATTTATCGATGAATAAATTTTAAAGTTCGATAAAGCTTTGGAAAACATATAGTTGGAGAAAAGCGAGAAATTGGAAAAATGTAAGAGTACCTATGAAAAATTTTGAATTTGGATCATCGAAAACCCAAGTGAGCCAAAATGATTTAGGAGCTACGAGGTGCGGCTATTAAATAACGAGACTACATCAAGTATGCGGACAACGAATGCGTCAGTAGGGTGGAGCGGATGTTTTCTAGACCTTTAAAGTCCGCTGAATCGAATGAGACTAGCCTCAACTCGCTATCTTTGTTAGTTTTCTTGCAATTAAGATTTGAAGGTGGTCACCTTCTTCAAACGTGCCGCGTCGGAACAAATTTGACATTCCACCCAGGAAAAAAAATGGGTCAGCGCCAGCGAAATGTGAAACATGTTTTCTGGGCTTTAAAAGTCTGCCAAATCGAATGAAACCAGTCTCGAATCTCTATCTCTATTAGTTTTCATGTAATCGCGATTTGAAATTGAGTTCCTCTTTTTTCAAAGTGTCAAATCATAACTTAACAACTTGCCAAATCATAATATGGTAACCCAGGTGGACAACGAATGTTCCAGTGGGATGGAATGGATGTTTTCTAGACTTTTCAAGTCTGCTAAATCGAATGAGACTAGTCTCAACCCGCTATCTGCGTTAGATTCCATGTAATTGTGATTTGAAATTGACACCTCATTCATAAACGTGCCTAAACGTGATTTTATAACACAAGCGGAAACAAACGCGTCAGCGAAGTGCAGTGGATGCTTTCTAGACCTTTGAAGTCTGCTGAATCGAATGAGACTAGTCTCAACTCGCTATCTCTGTTTGTTCTTATTTAATCGTCATTTTAAGTTTAAATTTGATGTCATCATTCGGCAAATTAAGGATTGTGATCATCTTCAAATCTTAATCGGAGGAAAACTATCAAAGATAGCGAGTTGAAGCTAGTCTTATTCGATTCAGCGGACTTTGAAGGTCTAGAAAACATCCGCTCCACTCTGCTGACACATTCGTTGTTCGCGTACTTGATGTAGTCTCATTATTTAATAGCCGCACCTCGTAGTGTGTTTCTTCCTCATCATAATTTGTGACCCTCATCAATAGGTACCATATATGTAGGTACTTATAATTTTTTGAAACCGGAATGGACGAATTCATAAGCGCACCCAGAAATTATTTAAGGGAGGGGCTCAGAATTCTGGAAAAAATAGGGGGGGGGGGGGGAATTTCAATGAAAAAATTCAGTAACTTGTTATTTCCGTGGCGGTGGCGTTGTCAGGGTATTTTCATTAGGTTGATAATTCATAAACGAATTTGAGCCAAGTAGAATTAAAAAATTACGGAATTTCAGTTATTTTTTGCTGATTTTTTAGCCAAAATTATTGATTTGTTTCTGACAAACTGGGAATTGATTGAGAAATCAGTGATTTTTAACCGAAAAATCAGTGAAAAATCATCAATTTTTAAAAAGAAGGATTAAAATACTGCCCGAGCGAAGCGAGGGCGAATTTTTTTGAAAAATCATGTTTCAAGAGCAAATAAATTCACTTTTTTTTACATTTTTCCAATAAAAAAATCTTCTGTCCGAGCTTAAGGGAGGGGCTCGAGCCCCCTGAGCCCCCCCCCCCTGGGTGCGCTTATGGACGAATTTCTATGACTGGAACATTAGATATATTTTATTAAAAATTGAACAATTCTCACGTATGTAAATAACGAAATAATTCTCACAAAAATTGGAAAATTTTCCGAACAAAATAATTTTTGAATCTAATACGTATAAAAAATTTTCTAAAAATGACACGATCTTTCAAAAATTGTAAGATTTTCTATAAATTGGACGGTTTTTAAAAATGCGACTTTTCCAAAAAAAAACTAAACGATTTCCCAAAAGTTGGACAATTTTTTTAAAAAAGGGGAAAATCATGCAAAAGTGGAAATATTTTCTCGTATAAGCGTGAGGTTGGTAAATTCGTAAAACTAATTTTTTGCCAATAAATTAATTTGAAAAAAAATATTCGGAAAAATTAAAAACTTGAATCAGAAATTTCTAAATTAGATTTTTATACTTGTACTGAGAATTCTTGAACTAAATGAGAAATGGAAGTAGAATAATAAGGTGCAGTGGGGCAATTGCAAACCACTTTTTGATTAGTGACACTTTGCCGGTTCACTGTGCCGGCTCTATGGCACCAATCAACCTGAAATTTCTGTCACACAAACTTCAAGGGGTTCTCTATTGGTGGGAAAAATTTCGTATCATTTAGTTTATAAATTTATGAGAAAATAAAATTTAAAAATTTTTCAATTGTGTTTTTGCATTTACCCCGCCATGGGGCAAATGCCAAATCGTAAATTATATCTGAAGGTGCTCATTTTTTTTCAGTTTTGATGGTCAAATCGGAATCTACGTAAAATTTACTACCTTTTAATATACTCATTACCTTCGTTTGATCAAAATTTGTCGGAGATATCCGCGAAAGAAAGAATTTTTTAAAGAAGTGATAAAATCTCATTTTTTAATTTTATTTTTATTTTTTTTAATGAGCTAAAAATTGAAAACAAATGATCACTTGTGATAAGTATGACGTATTTTATTGGAAAACTCAAAATTTTGATGAAATTTGAACAATATTTTGATAATAACTCCCAAAAACGCAAAAAATGGCAAAATTTTGTAAGTAAATATCAAAAATTTAATATAAATTTTCACACTTTTGAAGGACTAATATTATTTTCTTTGTATTTTCGACCCATTTTACATCTAAAAATCGTTAAAAAAATTCTGAGAGTATAAATAAAATGATAGATATTTTCGATTTTGCAATTGCCCCCGCATGACCTTTTTCGGGGTAAATGCAAAAACGCATTTTTCCGCTAATGTAATGAAAATTTTTCAAAAATGATAGTCTTAGCTTTAACGTAGATCTATTAGTATAATTATTCAACAAAAATCAGTTCAAAAAAATTTTACTTTGTACGTTTTTGTCCATTTTGAAAAAAACTGATTCAACTTTACTTATGAGTGATTTTGACACATGTTGATAAGAACATTTCCAAAAAGCAAATAGGAATATTTTCATTAACGAAATTAAACAAAAAACTTAAATGCATTTTGATCACTAAAATATAAGACGAAAGTAATAATAAAAAATTTATAATAGAAAACAATATTTCAAAACGAGATCCAATTTTCACGTAGTAAGTAACTGAAAAATTGAAAAAAAAAACAAGTTTTCAAAGTACAAATAATTCATTAAAAAATAAACGAAAAAAAGTCTTTCAAAAAATAAATTCTCACTCGATTATTAATAAGTTCAAGTATATTATAGAAACTGTATGAAAAAAGAAATAAAAACTAAAAATTTATCAAAACGAAAATTCGTTTTCAACTAGTACCAACGTAAACAAAAACTTAACAAAAAATCGTTACAAAATAAACTAATATCTAGTAATACAAACGTAAAAGCATTAGAAATTACATCATTGGAATATAAAAATTCATGAAAAATTCATTTTGAAAGCCACAACCTACTTTCTTTCATCTGTTTTTTATTTGTGTCTATTTCAAATTATCCATAACGAATAAATGTGACATTCTATTAATTCGAAATGAATGTAGGTACACTCGAATAATTGTCAGAGAGTATAGATAAATAAAATTAGAAGAGGCTGCGAGAAAAATCTATATCATTTTTTAAAAAAATAAAAAAGAATGCAAAATTGGAAAATTTTGCGTCAGTTGAAAAAAGTTTTCACGAGTTTTTGTCCAATTTGTATAGTTCGTAGATCTAGTAGTCACATATCAGCATAAGATATTTTTACAATTTTGAGAAATTCTTCGACCTATCTCTGTTATAAGAACTATCACTATTTCACTGAACATTAAGCTACTTTTGCCCTATGTTAAAATTGGTTTCTAACACTTGTCTTTGTACGGATATTTTTTACCCTGTCTGCTAACACCTGACTAGACAAATGTCATATCACGAAGGTAAAATTAAATATGTACAGAACGAGAAAAAAACAAGTAAAAATAATTTCGAACATTTTACGATGCTCGAATTCTGGAAAAAAAATTACACGAAGTAATTTTTAAAATAATAAAGGCACTTCATAGGATAACATAATCAACGATTGTGGCTAGAATTATAATGAAATAACTCATAACCGAAACATAATATTATATTTTTTACGAATATAGATTTTCGTTTTATCGTACTCTAATATGTAGTTTGATAGATTTCGAGCAGATATCATTTATTTTTCATTAGATTCATAATTATATTACCTATAACTCCTTTAAAGTAAGTATGCGATGTTTAGGGAATTGGTCCTTAGCTCCTTACCAATGAAATTTTAGAATACTTAAGGGAAAAAATGAAAAACTTGATTCGAACCAATGTTTTGAAAACTGATGAAAATACAAGCCAAAAATTTTCTTCGATCAGATAAATTTTAAAAAATTTGAAAATGTCTATTCGATATAGTCGTATGATAATAAATGAAGATGAATTTTAAAAAATCATAAGAAATTTTGTTCATTTTTTTTCCGTAAGATCTGACAAATTTCTCGATAGAGAAGTAAATTAGTCAGTTCATTAGTTTAGATTTAGATCCGAAATGAAAATTCGATAAAAATAATGACTTTTTCAAGAAATGATGAGATCCATGAGATCTTGTCTTGAAATAAATTACACACGAAATAATTTTTTTTGTAAAAATTGAATTTTCTGCATTCCCTTCAAATCCAATATTATACGAACTAGGTTAGGCCATTTTGAAAATTTTTTGAATTTGGATAGACCTCAGAAAAAATTTACGGTGCAATAATCTAAAGAAAGAAAAGGATACCACTCTACATTATAGAAATAATTAAAAATATACTTCGATGAGAAAAATTAAAGTTCGTTTCAACTAGTTTAAATTTTACGTTTTTTGCCGCTTCGACTCATTTGAGATACATATGGATACACTCATTAAATCGCGGATTTCTCGCTTTCAATTGGTACAGCAAGCTTGATTTTTGCGATTCAATGCCATATTTTATAACTCGCTTCATATTCGTGTTTACTGCGTGAATTTCATCGTCTGTTAATTCTCCTACAAAAAAGTAAATTTTCATTAATAATCACTGCGAACTGTTTGTGCAGATTCCACACCCCTTGATTACTGTTCACTTGGGAACAAACCAAGTGATGTAGATACTCAGCACTACCGTCAAGCTTTATATTCTAAATATTTACTGTTTTCTATGTCAGGGTCTAGAAAATCCGACATTAATCTCGAAAATGGTGAATTAAGGCACTCATCACTTCCGTCGCTGGAACTTGAACTCGATCTGTTATCAGGATAGTCAGAACTAGTATCACTTTTCGGCGTGGACGCCTGCGAATACGACTTGACGTCTTCCCATTCGTCGTTATCACTTGGTTTGTTTTTGTCTCGTTTTTTACGTTGCATTTCGTCGATTTCGTTTGACCTAGTTTGCATGGTAAGTTATATTATAATAACGGTACATAATTTCAACAGGATATGGATAACTTACATTAATATTAAACATTCAATAACGTCGCCTAGTTCCGCGACTTTGAGAGTTCCGTTTTCTAAGAGTTCGTTACAGATTGTCCTCATCAACTCGTAATTTTTTTTAATCCTCGGTTTCACTCTCTTTGACTTACTGGTAGGTCTAGCTCTAGGAATGATGTAGTACGAAGATGGCACGCGAGATAACATCATCAGCTCACTAGAAATCGTTATAATTAAGCCTACTCAAGTTAAAGTGGAGAACGTGTATCAAAATGTGGTTACTGGTCTTATTGAACGATGACCATACAGAAAAACTTATTATTTTAAAATACCGAACACGAATAACCGAAAACGAGAGAGCACACAGAGCTGACGTTCAGGAAAACGAGCTTGTGATATCACTGATATCAGAATCAGACTCGGAAACTGCTAGCGTGAGAGACGACACGCGGACCCACGCGGACTGAGTCCGTCCCATCCTAGGGAAGGGAAAGCGACCTGTCCAGAAAATGATAACGGACTACCAGCAGGTAGTCCTTGCGAAAAAGGTGTCTTACGGTAAAAACCGGTATTTTAGGCTCGTAGTGAACGGGTGTGCTTATTGCACGGAGAATGTTGACGTGATTTTCACGAGGAGGTAACTAATTATTAGAAAAACATTACATTTTCATTCGACCATGGTCGAGTACATTGTTTTTGTTTTTGAAAGTTATGAAGCAGTGATACGTATTTCACAAGCTATTATTTAATTTATTTATACTTTATGAAAAATAAATAACGAATTAAGATGATGATGATAGGTATAGGTGTTGTTAAAATAAGGATACCATTTTCGCAAAAATGAATATTTTCGAAAATTACTCATTTAAAAATTGGTTTCTCAGAAGGGGTTGTTCAAATATTGAAAACTATGGAAAAATAAAATAATAATTTTAAAGAAATAGACGAGTTTGACTTGCGAACTACCTATGGACCACCTCCGAGGATACCTTTTTCGCAAAAATGAATATTTTCAAAAATTACTCATTTAAAAATTGATTTCTCAGAGGGGTTGTTCAAATAGTGAAAATTATGGGAGAATAAAATAATAATTTCAAAAAAATGGACTAGTTTGACTTGCGAACTACCTATGGACCACCTCCGAGGATACCTTTTTCGCAAAAATGAATATTTTCACAAATTACTCATTTAAAAATTGGGTTCTCACAATCTCAGAGGGGTTGTTTAAATAGTGAAAATTATGGAAAATAAAATAATAATTTCAAGATGAGTTTTATTTGCGAACTACCTTCGGACTACCCCCGAGGATACCCATTTCGCAAAAAAAAAAAATTATTTTTGCGAAAAAGGTATTCTCGCAGATATGACTAGTCCATTTCTTTGAAATTCTTGTCTTATTTTCTATCATTATTTCTTTTTTTTTTTTGATCAAACAAGTGAAAATTATAGAAAATAACACAGTAATTTCAATGAATTCGCGAATTACCGTCAGACTACCCCCGAGGACACCATTTTCGCAAATTAGGTATTCTTTAGTATTACTTATACAAAATGTTTTTAATTTTTTGTTGGGGTGGTTTAAAAAGTTGGGAAGATGAAAAATAGAATGTGAATTGCATAGATATGGAGAAATTGTACTCGCGATGTCGCGAACTGCCTTCGGGGATACCATTTTCGCAAAAATGGATAGGTATTCTTCAAAAAAAAAAATAAGGTAAAAAATTAGAAAAATCAGTTTTTATTTTGGAAATTGAATGAATTACAATTTTTTGCAGTTTGCCCACAAATTACGTTTTAGTCTACGAGCGTAAAAAATATTGCCAATAAAACTCATAATTATTTCTCAATCCAGCCAGATGTTCATATAATTCTAATATATTGATTTATTTTTCATTCGAAATCCAAATCGGCAACCTACCAATATTTTGAATGTTTCTAGACCCAAATTTCAAGCTCTTCCCAAAAATGTTACAATATTTTAGGTCCGCGTAGCCCTCCAACCCCAAATTGGCCCTTTTGAGTCAAAAATGGATAAAAATTTCGAAAAAATTCCCATAACTTGGGAATATAATAAATGAAAAAAAATTATTTAACACACCATCTTGAAGCTAAAATCATACCTGATTTAATGGTGTCATTACCATTTCAATCCGACCAACGGTTCGTTCATAAATCACGTTTTTAAGTGTTGAGCGGTAGAAATTCTTGCCAAAAACCCACATTTTTCATTCAAGCTATGTTTTCATATAATTTTGCATGGATTTATTTTTTCATTCAAAAGCTAAATCGACGACCTAGTAATATTTTACACTTTTCTAGACTCAAATTTCACGCTCTTTTCGAAAATGTCAAAAGATTTCGGATCCGCATTACCCTTTGGTCCCAAATTGGGGTTTTTGTGACAAAAAAGTTGAAGAATTCGAAAAATTCTCTGTAATTTGGAAATGAAATAGGACAAAAAAATATTCTACACATCAGCATAGGTATAAAAAAACTTTTGTCTGCAACATTATAAGCGTAAAAAATATTTCATTAAAAAAAATGCATCTTTTTGACAGATTTTTCAGATATTTCTGGCTATATTGGGCATAAAATGCCCAAATTGGGGTCGAAGGGTAACGCGGATCTGAAATATTTTAGCATTTTCGGAAAGAGCGTGAAATTTCAGACCAGATACTTGTAAAATATTTCTAGGTCGCCGATTTGGATTTTTAATGAAAAATAAATCTATGTATAATTCTATGAAAACATGGCTTGATTAGAAAGAGTGGTTTTTTGCCCAGATTCTCTGCTCTCGAACACTAAAACGTGATTTATAAGCTAACCGCAGGTCGGATCAAGATGGTAATTGCACCATTGAATCGGGCGTGATCTCAGCATCAATATGATGTGTCAAAATTTTTTTTTTTAATTTTCTTCATTTTTTAGGGAATTTTTCGAAGTTTTTATCCATTTTTTCCGGGAAAAGGTCCATTTTGGGGCAAAAGGGTTGTGCGGATTCGAATTTTTTTTACATTTTCGGGAAGAGTGTTAAATTTGGGTCCAGAAACGAGTAAAATATAAGTAGGTCGTCGATTTAGTTTTTGAATGAAAAATAAATCAATGTATAATTGTATTGAGAAAAGTGGTTTCTTGGCTGGGATTTCTTCTGATCAATAATTTAATTGTGATTATTACGCGAACTTCTGGCCCGATCGAAATGGTAATAACACCATTCAATTGGGCATGATGTGAGCTTCAAAATGATGTGTCTGAATGGTCTGAATTTTTTTTTTTCATCCTGTTTATTCCCAAATTTCCGAAATTTTTCACCTATTTTCGCTTGAGTTTTTTTTTTTTGAATAATACCCATTTTTGCGAAAATTGTGTCTTCGAAGATAATTTACGAATACAACAGGTCCATTTTTTTGAAATTCTTGTTCTGCTCTCAATCATTGAATCATTTCTACTTTTTGGACAACTACACCAAGAAAACCAGTTATGCAGGAGTCATTTTAAAGAATGCCCATTTTTGCGAAAAAGGTATCCTCGGAGGTGGTCCATAGGTAGTTCGCAAGTCAAACTCGTCTATTTCTTTAAAATTATTATTTTATTTTTCCATAATTTTCAATATTTGAACAACTCCTTCTGAGAAACCAATTTTTAAATGAGTAATTTTTGAAAATATTCATTTTTGCGAAAAAGGTATCCTCGGAGGTGGTCCATAGGTAGTTCGCAAGTCAAACTCGTCCATTTCTTTGAAATTATTATTTTATTTTCTCATAATTTTCACTATTTGAACAACCCCTCTGAGAAATCAATTTTTAAATGAGTAATTTTTGAAAATATTCATTTTTGCGAAAAAGGTATCCTCGGAGGTGGTCCATAGGTAGTTCGCAAGTCAAACTCGTCCATTTATTTCTTTGAAATAATTCATAATTTGTTTTCTAAATTAACATTACGACAATAGATCATCCAGTTGCATTTTTCTTTTTTACTACATTTCAATATCTTTCATTTGCACGTACGAAATAAGAAGTTATTTTGTAATGTCAAAGTTCTTAGCTACGCATGCACCAACGCTACATTCATCTGAATAAATTTCATGTTGAAATGAATGCAATCACCACCTCAAGAAAAAAGTATTGCAAAAAGAACGGAATATCGATAATACGTCAACGAGCGCGTAAAATACCAGTTTTTACGGTAAGACACCTTTTTCGCACGGACTACCTACCGGTAGTCCGCAGATGAGGTCGCTTTCCCAAGGATGCGACGCTTTCCACGCGGACTTAGCACGCGGAAATCTTCAATGTAGCCACCATTCCGCAACTTATTTCGCACACATTACATACACTCTTGGTAACGAGCATCGATGGTAACGAGCGACTTGGCGCACACAGGGTTGTGCCGAATCGCGTTCATTTTGATTCGAATCACGAATCACGAATCATCAACATGATTCGTATAAATCACGAATCACGAATCCTTTCCTGAGAAATGATTCGAATCAATGATTCGAATCATTTTCCAAAAAATGATTCGTGATTCGTAATTTTCGAATCATTTTTCGAATCATCTAATTCATTTGAAATTGTTCAGTTTCTCCGATATCTGGACATTTTTTGACTTCTTTTTTTGGATATTTTGCTACTACACAATATAAACACACAAAAAACGCCACTTTTGGGCTAAGAAACGACGTTCCATCACACTGTCATGTTTCTGGATTTTTTGCAAAAAAAAATTTCAATTTTCGAGACTGAAATTTATCCTTTTTTAAAGCAAATTTCTAATTTTCTGACACTTTTTGTGTATTGATACCATGATGGTGAAATATCCAAAAATTTACGCCCAAAAATTTGTAAATTTTAGAGACACAAAGAAAATTTAAAAAAAATGAAATGATTCGTGAAATAATAGGAAAAGTACAAAAATTTTCGAATCGCGAATCACGAATCATCGGAATGATTCGAACGAATCACGAATCACGAATCATTTTCTCTCAAATGATTCGAATCATTTTTCGAATCATAAAATAAGTGATTCGAATCATGATTCGAATCAAAAATGATTCGAATCGGCACAACCCTGGGCGCACATCACATTCTGATGCAGAATACGTATTTTGTATCATAAAAATGACATTGTATTAATTAGTTGGATTTGTTTAAATATTTCATTATTATCTATTTAAAAAAACGTCGAAAAATAAACACTTTTTCTTGTTAGGTTGTTACACAAGAATGCCAATGCAATGTGTTGTATTTTTTTCGACAAATGGTCAAAATCTAAACCAAGTTTCCTGAAAATGAAAATTCAATCTTTCAATCACGATCTACACCCTACACTACAACTTTGTCCACATAAAACAGTCGAATAAATAATTAATGCAGTGCAGGTTGTGAATGAATTTTCAATTTTCATTTACATCGAACTTGATTTAGATTTTGACCATTTTTGTCGAAAAAAATACAACACATAGCATTGGCATCCTCGTGTAACAAGAAAAAGTGTTAATTTTTCGACGTTTTTTTAATTTAAATGGATAATAACGAAATATTTAAACAAATCTAATCTAACTAATTAATACGATGTCATTTTTATAATACAAAAAATACGTATTCTGCATCAGAATTTCAGTCATCGGAAACAAAACGCGTTTTGGTAGTGGTTTTGTTTTTTTCAATCGTATTGGTATTGGTATTGGTTTTGGTTTTGTTTTTCTCAGTGTTTCGGTATTGGTATTGGTTTTGGTTATGGTATTTTGAACGTTTTGTTTTTTGTTTTTTTTTTCGTTTCGTTTCGTTTTGTTTTTTTTGTTTTTTTTGTTTTTTTTTCAAGGGCGGGCGTAGGGGACGAGTGTCTGTTTCCCGAAAATGCTCTGGTGGAGGCTCATTTTTTTTTAGTTTTTTTTCTAATTCCATTATCGGAGACGTTCAGAGGTCCAAATTTTTTTCCAATCGTAATTTTTTCACACCAAAATTTTTTTACTCAACTAAATTTTTTTCAAAACGTAATTTTCACACACCTAAATTTTTTCCTCAACTAAATTTTTTTCAAAACGTAATTTTTACGCACCTAAATTTTTTTTCTCAACAAAATTACGTTTTGAAAAAAATTTTGTGGAGAAAAAAAATTTAGGTGTGTAAAAATTACGTTTTGAAAAAAATTTAGTTGAGAAAAAAAATTTTGGTGTGTAAAAAATTACGTTTTGAAAAAAAAATTTAGTTGAGAAAAAAAATTTAGGGGAAAAAAACAAAAAACTGAAAAAAAAAACAGATAAATACCAAAACAAAACAAAACGAAATTCGTTTTGATAGTGGTATTGATAGTGGTTTCGTTTTTTCAAGCATATTATTGGTATTGGTATTGGTTTTGGTTTTGTTTTCTCAGCGTTTCGGTATTGGTATTGGTACTGGTTATGGTATTTCGGGATTTTAGCGGTTTTTTTTCTGTTTTTGCTTTTCGGTTTCGGTTTTGTTTCCGATGACTGGAATTTACGTCAAGTTTTTACTAAGAGTGTGTAATGTGTGCGAAATAAGTTGCGGAATGGTGGCTACATTGAAGATTTCCGTGTGCTTTATTCGTACTAGCTCGGAAGCCTATCGAAAACTAATCGAAAACATGTCGATAACTATCGATAACTTTCTCAGTTAGCGATATGTCGACAACTTTTGCAAATTAGCGATAGTTATCGATTACTTTTTTTTTTCAAATTGGTTTTTTTGGAGCAGATTATAATGCTTACATCGATTCGATTTCGATATTACTTACGTGTTGCATAATAAAGGTGTTTTCAATTTTCATGATTTCGATTTTTGATACCTTTTTAAATTTCTATTCCATAATTTTTTATAATTTTCATTTATCCAAGCAGAAAAATCGTGTCTTATTCCTGGAATCATAGCTGACGTTGCGTGAAAAGGTCGAATGATTCTTTTAAAAAAACGATCAGCATTTTTTTTTCTAAAATATAAATTTTACGTGAAAAACAACACTAGTGCTACGATTATTATCCAACAAAATCAACTCAGTCTTTGCCCAGCCCGACCAGCCTTCCGAATTTAAAAAAATCATGGTTTCTACTAGTTCGAATAGTTGGGTACGTAAAGAATTCCAATTCATCTCGCCTGTAAAATTTCATTGTTCATTTTTTAATTGATTGACTACGGTTGTTATTCAAAGAACACTTAAATAGCTGGAAATGAAATTCGTTAAATTTCTTAGACTTATTCAAATCATCAGATTTATTCAAATTAAACAAATTTATGGAAACTGTCACAATTCTCTAAATTATTGAATTTGCCAATAAAATTGCTCCATCTATTTCAATTGCCAAATTCCAAATCTTTTCAAAATTTTAAAATTTAACCAAATTATGAAATGTTTTCAAATTGCTAAAGGTATCAAATTTAAAAAAAAAATTACAAATCGTCAAATTATGGTTAAAAATTGTAAAAGTCATCGAATAATTTGTTCGAATTGCAAATTCATTCAAATTGTCAAATTTGTTCAAAGGAATTTAAAAATTCGTCGAAGCTGTTAAATTTATCAAAAATTGTTGAATTCGTCGAATTTTCTAAAATGTCTGTTTGAATTTCCAAATTACTGAATTTTCCACATTTTTTTAAAACTGTAACATTTTTCAAAGGTGCCAAAATCATCAAATTCGTTTAAATTGACAAATTTGTCAAAACTGCCATATTCATCCATATCGTTAAAGTTGTCGAGATTGTAAAATTTGCAGAGTTTGTCAAAATCATCAACATTTTTTCGAATTTTCAAATTTGACCAGATTATTATTTAAATTGTCAAAATTATAAACTTCGTCGGAATTGTCGATTCCCATTTTTCATTCAACCCATCAAATGTGTCGAATTGCCAGATTTGTCAACATTGTCAAATTTCTCCGAAATGGTGAAATTTGTCGTTTAAATCAAATTTGTCGAAATTGCCAAGTTTGGCGAAATTGTAAAACTTCTAAAAATGGCTAAAATCGTCAAATTTATTTGAATT
>JAVBJF010001407.1:0-14623 GCA_033439095.1 Pseudococcus viburni
TGGTCTAGGTAGTCACTACAGAAGCCTAAAAAATTTAATTTTAGGTCAATTTTAAATTTTTTCAAAATTTTTGAAATTTTGTTTTTTTTGTCAATTTTTGAAGAATTGAAGGCTCTTGCGCGATCGGAAAGATATGAATCGATTTTGAATTTTTTTATTTTATTTTCCCAGTCTATCCTGCCAACAACTTTTGTGGGGGTAACTTTTCAAAATTCAAAATTTTTGGTTTTTCGGCCCACCCTAATACATATCCCTTTTTCGGCTACAAAAATGACCTAAATTCAATTATAATTTTTTTGACTCTTCTCCTCTTCCTACCGCGCAAAAACTTAAAGATTTGAATTTATCACAGAAAAAATTTCAAATAAGTAGAGAAAATTATATTTTAAAGCAAATTATGTCGAGGGTGTCAACCAAATCATGAAAAATCGGATTTTTCTGGGTTGAAAATCTAAAAATTTCTTCACAATTATCGTTCCTCTCCCTCCCACTTCTTAGCCATAAAAAACACGTGCCTCAAACTTATAAATTCCAAACATCCCTCCGATCCCCCCCAGCAAATAAAACATCGACGGAAGGTAAAATATCAATCATTTTGTTGAGATATAGCTATGTTTTCAACTTGATCGAAATTTTTTCAATAGTTAAAGTTCACTACATTTTCTTCATTGAGGGTTTCCAAAACGTGACCAATAATTTCGAATTCTCTTCCATTCACTCACCATTTTTCTATCATCTTGACCAGGTGGCATTCCTTTCTCATCACAGCTCATTAAAAATTATTCCCTCCCATCGCCCAAAAATTAGATTCTAAATGAATTTATTCTGAAGAAATAAAGTGTAAATTACCCCCGAACATGGCGAAGAATTTTTTTTTTGAACAATGCATAGTTCTTGAGAAAAACATGCATTAAAATACAAATTTATATGTACGAGTACATCATGGTCAACAAAACTGATGAATAAAAAAAATTAGTCAAGAGAGTAACAATTTGGCCCGATGAAGCAACGATGAGATTTTTTACGTTTCTAGATGATTTATCCTTCTTGAGATTTTTAAAAAATCCAATGAAAAACTACAATTTGAACTCAGCATATTCGAAAACATCATAAACGAAATATTACCCGGTATTGTTTGATTTTTTTTGAAATTTTGACATTTTTGACCCAAATTTCAGGAGAAGGGGGCGGGCGAGTGCTGACGCTGAGGAATCAAATCGAAAAACAGAGTCGAAATTCGGAATCAGCACCCTCGAAATCATAAAATGAATGATACGTTACATAATTTTTTTGGTTTATTGGGAAATCTGTAGCCCCCACAGTGGACTCATTGAAAGGTAGGGGAAATTCTTACAAGGGAGGAATCCCAACTCAAAGTAAAATTTTTAGCCCAAACAAAACAAAATCAAAAGTACATCATAACAGGACCCCGCATGCAAAATTTCAGATGCTGAAGTTCATTTCTTGATTTTTGGCGAATTTTTGAAATTTCAAAATTACCTCCACCTTGCGAAATATGAAAATTTGATCTAATCAACGAAAAAATCTGAAATTTGGTATATACCCTATTTTCGATCTCCCGAATCGATTGGAAGCGGTTTCGAGACGTTTCGGAGCCACCAGAAAATTTTGGAATTTTCCAGTGCTGAAGGAAACCCCATAAAAATGACCCATAATCACTTCAGCGCCTACAATCGCGGATTATCCTTATTGGTGACCTATTTGATCGATTGAAACACAATTTTCCAAAATTTGTAACTTTGAGTTCAAATTCGCATTATTAGGCAAGAAATTTTTCTGGAAAAATGTTAAAATTCGCCTAATTAGTCTACAGTCCAAGAGGCAAAAAGTGTTCATTGAGCGTGCATTTTTGCTGGATAAAAAAATCAGTTTGTTTATTGTAGGTATGGGTCCCGTAGTCCCAAAAACCCGAATTTTGGATTTTTGCCCCGGCACAATAGGGAGCTGAGACCTGAAAACCCCCCTTTTTTCTCAATTTTTAAATTTGACTTTGGACAAAAAAATTTTTCACATTCTGGTAGCAGACACTCTCCTGACTCCAAATATATGTCACATCCCTTGGGTCACGGGCACAATGGGGTGCTGGGCCACCCAATGTGCGATTTTTTGCCAAATTCGATCATTTTTGGCACAATAATGCCTCTGTAGGCGTTATGCGGTATGCTGGACAAAAAAAATCAAACGCAATGTATTCTTGGTTTCATTCCGCGTCCAATGAGCAAAGTTTGAGGAAAACTGTGGGCACAATAGGCCGTGGTGGAATTTCAAAGTTTTGAAAAACACGCGATTTTCGCCCCCTTCGTTAAAAAATAAGTCATGAAAAAATCTAAAACTTGGTTGCGACATATCAAAATGGGTTAAAATTTCACGAGCAGAACGAAATTATTGATGAAAATTAAATTTGAGCAATTTTAACCCATTTTGAGCCCCAAATCGGGTCAATTTTTGAGTATTTTCAAATGATTCACATGTGACCTATGAAAGTGGGGTAGAATTTTGCCAGAAGTTCAAAAATATCATCCAAAACTTTTTTGAGCAACTTTTGAGAATTTTGAGCCTCAAATTGAATCAATTTTTGAGTATTTTCAAAGAATTGACATGTAAGTGTAACCTATGAAAGTGGGGTAGAATTTCGCCTGAAATTCAACAAAACCATCCAAATTTTTTTGAGCAACTTTTGAGAATTTTGAGCCACAAATTGAATCAATGTTTGAGTATTTTCAAAGAATTGAAATGTAACCTATGAAAGTAGGGTAGAATTTCGTCAGAAATTCAAAAATACCATCCAATTTTTTTTTATCATCTTTTGAGAATTTTAAGCCTTTAGTTTAGTAGATTTTTAGATGTAAGTACCTTTCATGGATTAAAATTTCATAGAGAAACCAAAAAATCAAAATCGAATAATTTTCTGAATGAAATTAAACCCGCTTACTTTTTCAACTGAATGTAATTGATTTGAATTTTCTATTTTCTTTTTTATTACTTTAGATTGTTCATTTTTTCGCATTCCAACGAAATATTTTGCGCTTGAAATTACTCAAACATGAAAGTTGTTTAAAAAGTTTTTAGATTACATTTTTAAAACCTTGGGCGAAATTCTATCCCTTTTTCATAGGTCACAAGTCATTTTTTTGAAATTAATCAAAAATTGATTCAATTTAAGGCTCAAAATTCTCAAAAGTTGCTCAAAAAAAATTTGGATGGTTTTGTTGAATTTCAGGCGAAATTCTACCCCACTTTCATAGGTTACACTTACATGTCAATTCTTTGAAAATACTCAAAAATTGATTCAATTTGAGGCTCAAAATTCTCAAAAGTTGCTCAAAAAAGTTTTGGATGATATTTTTGAACTTCTGGCAAAATTCTACCCCACTTTCATAGGTCACATGTCAATCCTTTGAAAATACTCAAAAATTGACCCGATTTGGGGCTCAAAATGGGTTAAAATTGCTCAAATTTAATTTTCATCAATAATTTCGCTCTACTCGTGAAATTTTAACCCATTTTGATATGTCGTAAGTAACCCAAGTTTCAGATTTTTTCATGACTTATTTTTTTAACAAAGGGGGAGAAAATCGCGTGTTTTCAAAACTTTGAAATTCCACCACGGCCTATTGTGCCCACAGTTTTCCTCAAACTTTGGCTCATTGGACGCGGAATGAACCCAAGAATACATTGCGTTTGATTTTTTTTTGTCCAGCATACCGCATAACGCCTACAGAGGCATTATTGTGCCAAAAATGATCGAATTTGGCAAAAAAATCGGACATGGGGCCCAGCACCCCATTGTGCCCGTGACCCAAGGGATGTGACATATATTTGGAGTCAGGGGAGTGTCTGCTACCAGAATGTAAAAAAAATTTTTGTCCAAAGTCAAATTTAAAAATTGAGAAAAAAGGGGGGTTTTCAGGTCTCAGCTCCCTATTGTGCCGGGGCAAAAATCCAAAATTCGGTTTTTTGGGACTACGGGACCCATACCTACAATAAACAAACTGATTTTTTTGTCCAGCGAAAATGCACACTAATTTCGATTTCTAGAGCACTTTTTGCCTCTTGGACTGTAGACTAAATGCGCATACATCGAGGTAAAAAGTTGAAACTTGGTAGATGCTCTATTTTCGACTCCCGAATCAAATGGAAGCGGTTTTGAGACGTTTCAGAGCAATCAAAAAATTTTGAAATTTTCCACAGCTGGAGAAAAGTTTATTAAAATGACCCATATGTACACCAGCACCTATAATCACGGATTATTCATATTGGTGACCTATTTGATCGATTGAAACACAATTTTTAAAAATTTGTAACTTTGAGTTCAAATTTTCATTTTTAAGCAAGAAATTTTCCTGGAAAAAATTTAAAAAATTTCTGATTGCTCCGAAACGTCTCGAAACCGCTTCCATTCGATTCGGGAATTCGAAAATAGGGTATCTATCAAGTTTCAACTTTTTATTTCAATGTATGCGCATTAGGCAAATTTTTAAATTTTTTCGAGAAAAATTTCTTGCTCAAAAATGCGAATTTGAACTCAAAGTTACAAATTTTGGAAAATTGTGTTTCAATCGATCAAATAGGTCACCAATAAGGATAATCCGCGATTGTAGGCGCTGAAGTGAGTATGGCCCATTTTTATGGGCTTTTCTTCAGCGCTGGAAAATTCCAAAATTTTCGGGCGGCTCCGAAACGTCTCGATACCGATTCGAATCGATTCGAGAGGTCGAAAATAAGGTATAAACCAAATTTCAGCTTTTTTCGTTGATTAGATCAAATCATGGTTTCCACTATATCTCAGAAATGATTTTTCCTGACTTTTCCAGGTTTTCCAGACCAATTTTTCGAAATTTTCCAGGCTTTTTAAATATGTTATTCCCGAAGGATGGCGAAGAGGTGGGTTTTTCGCATGATGAAATTGTGTAAGTAAAAGAATGATTTAAATTGCATAATTTCCAACAAATTTTTTTTTCAAAAATTATTATTTCTTATGAGATTTTTAGATGCTCCCTTTTTCGGGTATAAAAACGACTTAAATTCAATTCTGAAAATGTTTGACGCCACCTCCCTCTCAACTCGGCACAAGAACTTGAGACCTTGCATTTATTACAGAAAAAATTTCAAATAAAAAGGAAAAACTTTGCTATCAACCAAATCGTGAGACTAAAAGTTCGGATATTTCCAGTCTGAAAATTCAAAAATTTCTTCACAATTCAATACCCCCCCCCCCCCCCCCCACCCCCCCCCCCCCCCAAAAAAAACAACGTACCTCAAATTTATAAATTTTACTCAAAGTCCCTAATGCAATCTTTTCGGCTTGGTCCAGTAAATAATAGATCAATGAGGAATAAAATATCAATTATTTTGATCAGTTATACAAATTTGATGAGCCCGAGCGAAGCGAGGACGAAAATTTTTGCAAAAAAAGACCGTCAAAACTTGAAAATTCATCACTTCACACCCCAGTAAAGTTTAACAAAATGTGACCAAAAAAATACAAATTCTTTCCATTCCCTTCCTTTCTTTTTCAAAATCATGATCAGGGGTATCATGGTACTCCTTTCTCATTACATTTTATCAAAAAATACTTGTTCAAAAAAAATTCCGTACGGAGAATTTTTTTTGAAAACTCAATGATTCAATAGACAAACGTCGTTTGTGTTTAAATATCAATTTTCTTGTGCATTATGGTCAACAAAAAAATGATAACATACAAAAAATCAGTAGTGAGGAAAATTTTTTTGAAAAATTTATAATAAAATGATTCCAGAAACTTCAGATAATTTATTCTTCTTCTGGATTTTCATAAAATTCCAGCGGAAATGCCGGAAATTTTAAAATTCCCTGACTTTTGCCGGTTTTCCAGAAAATGGACACCCTGTCAAATTTTCATATTTCGCAGGGCGAAGGTAATTTTGAAATTTCAAAATCTCAAAAATTCGAAAAAAATCGAGAAATGAACTTCAGGACCTGGAATTTTGCGTAGGGGCCTTGTTATGATGTACTTTCGATTTTTTTTTGTTTGGGCTCAAAATTTTACTTTGAGTTGGGATACCTTCCTTGTTGGTAATTTTCTTACCGTCAAAACAAGAATTAGTTAAAAATTGTAAACCAGAGGTCGTGGAGACAAACGGAAGCTCAATTGATATTGACAATAATAATTTTAGAACACCCTTAATAAAAAGAATGAAAAAAGGACAACTTGTAAATACATTTTTTTTTGTGAAAAAATAAGGAAAAAAATTTCTCTGAAAGCGGAAGAATTGCCCTTTGATTCAAAACAAAAATCTGCCCTCTATGTTCATTCTTGATTTTTAATTAATTTTCGAAAATCATGATTTTATCATAAGAACACACGCGAAAAAAAAAAGTGATAACGTTTTCGTATCTGTAACATGGCCATCTACTGCAGCTGTCAACCGCGAATACTCGAGATGAATTTTTACCAGAACTTCAGTTTACACTTTTACAGCTTCACACTATTCACAGCAACAAGTAGATAGTGGATAGCTGAAGTTTGAATTACATCATTATTTAATACTGTCAACTAATATTAGGGAAAATGTCCATAAAAAATCCCAATTTAAATGAACCCGTTCGGTCCAAAACTACACAATTTTATAACATCAGTCTGCGAACGGAATCAAAAGCGAAAAAATATACCCAAAATGGCGCCAATTGCGTCGTAAAAACATCGACTGTAATGTTGGATATTCGGACGAAAAACGCGAATTCAAGAAAAATTTGGCACGAGTAAGAATACACGTTGGCCAGAACGATAAAATTTTCATTTCCAAAGTTCCGAAAAAACACAATATCTAATTCACCGAATTGTAAAAAAATGATATTCAAGACGCGAGTAATCGACAATGATGAAAATATTTAACATATTTATGTAGGTAATACTTGACTACTTACCAAAAATATATAAAGGAAGAGCAAGGTACCCATACGAGTTGACAAACAGCAACATGCTTTCTTCATAGCCATCTCGAATTAAATAATCAAAATACCAGTGCACAACTTCAAATCCCGAGAACAAAATAAAAAGGATTTTTTTCACAGTTTTTCTTTTAAATTTAAATTTAACTTCGCGATTGACTGAACAACGACTTGGACAGAAACAACAGACAACAGACCAAAAGCGAAATCGCGAATAACAATGCTGCCAGATGGATCTTCAAAAATTCCGTATTTTCTGTGTAATCGTCTCTATGAAAAATCCGTATAAAATCCGTACACTTTTTTCCCCATCATGATGGGTATCAAAATACAGGTATTTTAATAAGGAGTGCAATGGTGTCGTTTTCGTATTCATTTTAATGAACAGAATGAAGATATTCCCTAATAAACGTGTATTCATTTAGAAATTAATTTAAATTTAAGGAAGGAATTTTTTGTACACTTAAATAATAGCTGTTGGCATTCGTCTCAAATCTTGCAACTGTAATTCATAGGTCTTTTTTAACAAATAAATTCATAAGCGCACCCAGAATTTGATAAAAAGAGGGACTGAGAATTTGAAAGAAATGGGGTGGAGGGGTAAAATTTCAAATCAGTCATTTTTCACTGATCTTTCAGTCAAAAATCCAACATTATTGATTTTTTTCCGAAAAATTGGGAATTGATTGAGAAATCGGTGATTTTTGATCGAAAGATTAGTGAGAAATCATTCATTTTAAAATTAAAATAAATAAAATACTGCCCGAGCGAAGCGAGGGCGAAATTTTTTTAAAGAATTTTGTTAAAATTTCATGAAAAATTCAAAAAATCCGCATAATTCCGTATTTTTTAGAAAATCTGTATGAAAATTACACAAAAAATTCAAAAATTCCGTACAAATTCCGTATTTTTTAAAAATCCGTATGAAATCCGTACTCAATTTTGAAAAGAGTTACAATTCCGTACAAATACGGAAAATTCCGTACGTCTGGCAGCACTGACTGAGAATCGAGAATACTCAACTCAACACTGGAGAGTGGATAAATTCGTTTTCGTACTGGAACGAGCAAGGCAAATGGCAAATGACGACACAGGACACAACGACAAAGGCAAACTGTAAAAACAAACTGATAACTGAAAAATGACACTGCTGAACTCGATGGAATGATGAAATTGAAAATATTTCGTAATTTATCATGCACGGACAGTCGGACACGCGGGCTAAAATTGTTCGTCTCGTCTTCTCAGTTCTCTTGATTGAAATTTTTGATATTTTTGTGTTGGCTAAGGTGGCTTGCCCGTTGAGGTGACTAATACAGTAATACATCCAAATGCAAAAAAAAAAAAAAAACAGGAAGCTCCCCACTCCTAGAGGCAGAAAATACGTATGCTGATAGGTTGTTTCTCACCACTACATATGTAGATATGTACATCCCCTCAACATGTTCCAAGAATTCTATCGCGACATCGCGACGAAGTTGCCGCCATCGGCGACGGTCTTGAGTTTATTCTTTCTTACTTAGGTTTAGATAAAAAAATCTAAAAACTGATGACAAAATCAAAATCAAAACGACAAACGAGAGTAACCTCTTGTCTATACACGCTCGTTCTTGTTGATACCAACCGAGGACCGGATAACAAACGAATAAATAAAGCACTGCAGGTTGTTTATTTCTTGACCTTACGTTATTACTTATTTTCCTTTTTCGTTCGATCTACTTGAAAATTCAAAACTGTGATATGAAATAATTATGAATATTATTTAATCGGCGAATTTGCAGCTGGCGAGGGTATGTAGATAACAAGACAGTCAAACCTGGAAACTCGAATACCTTCATGACGTCACTACTCATACCACTGAATGCCGTTGAATATTTTACGTCAGTTTTAAACTAGAATTTTTTGAAGAAGTTTTCCAGCTCCAAACTTTTTCCTCGTAATTTTTTTCTCGGAATTTTCTCGACTGAAATATTTCTGACATATGTAATTTAATTTTCTCCACTGAAATTTTTTTCTGAAGAATTTTTCCATCGTTGACTTTCATCTTTTTTGAAAAGAATGATTTTTGTTTGATTGTTTGAGTTGAAAAAATTATGATTGGACGTGGAAAATTTTCAGATGTGAAAATTGCGAGAAAATAACATTTTTGAGACGTCAATCAAACAGAAGTCGTCCTTTTCAAAAAAGATGTAAGTTCAATAATGGAAAAATTTTTCAGAAAAACTTTAGTCGTGGAAAAATTACGTCAGAAAAAAATTCGGTCGTGGAAAAATAACATTAGAGAAAAATTCAGTTGAGAAATTTCTGAGAAAAAAATTAGGAGTTGAAAAAATTACGAGGAAAAAATTTGGAGTTGGAAAACTTTTTCAGAAAATTCAAATCGCATCTTTTAAGTCCTACGAAGGCTTCTCACGCCATTTTGATTGGCTAAAAATCGCAAATAACAGCGTTTTTTTCAAAAGGAGGTGCACTTTGAGCACCTCCTGTTCCCCTCCCCTTGCTCCTCGGAGGCTCAATATTTTTTGGTGAAGTCTCCCACTCAAAGTAAACCACCCACCAAATTTGGTCAAAATCCAAGATATGATAAAGAAATGTGCCAAAAATCAGTTTTAAAGCTCCAAAGCTCAGCTTTTTACTCAGCTCTTCTCTTATGTGAAATACACCTACTGTAAAGATTTCAACCCGATCTGTCAAGTTCAATGAGAGAAATCGTATCAGAAAAAAAAACTTCAACAAATTAAGGGTACCGTTGGTTAAGATAGGCGAATCTGCCCCCGAGCTGAAATTCGAAACTAATCGATGGAATTTAGTTCTTAGGGTCTGAAAACCACGTGGTGAAAATTATAGCCCCCTACCCCTCTTCTAGCCCTAGTTATGGGGGAAAATGTTACTTTTTTTAGTCTTTTCATTAAAAATTTTCGTGAGTTGTACACTATACTGAGGGGTGTTGATGGGTAGTTTGAAAAAAAAATTTGATGATATTTTCTTGCCAAAAATTGTGTTTGTAAACTTCAAATTGAGTTTTCTGTATGACGTTTCAGAGATGAAATTCTGAAAAAAAATTCTCATGTGCCTAGTCCTTATGAACAACGTGATATTTTTTTCAAAATTTTTTAAGTGGTGGAACATCTTGAAAAATGCAAAAAATCATTTTTTTCACAACGTTTTTCGCTCATAAAAATGATCATTTTTGACAGAAAAACATTTTCTCGTAATTATATCCCAAAATACGTATTTATACACCACTTGGCCGATTTTCACTTTATTTCATATATTTTTCGTGATTTTTGTAATTTCAAGTTCAAATAAGTACAGCACGAGGCTCAAAATTAAATGATCTCACTTTCTTTGCATACGAAATGGTCATACGAAAAAGTTTGCAACCGATTCATATTCAGCAACTCAAACCACTTCAATAAACTCCATTTGTACGATCAAAGCACTCAAATTTTGAAAATTCAGTTTTGAATCGACAAATTTTTTAAACAAAATTGAAAATTATTCAGAATTCCAAATTTCAAAATAACCATTTTTGATTTTATTCATTTTTTTCAATCGAAAAAGCATAATTATCTATCAATTCCAAAATTTTAATTTCAAAAAAATCAACGAAAATCGAAAAATGATTGTAAACAATTGTGAAACATATTTTTAGTACCTACGAGAGAGGAGTTTGAGAACATGCACTTGATCCTAAAATTCCTTTATTCTCGTTCTAATCGAAGACAGACACTTTGAGTGATTCCTTCATCTTTTGCCAGCATTTATAAATGTTCACGAAATGATTACTTAGCTTGTTTTATAGCAAAACTTTACTCAATTATATTTACTTAATCCTTGGACATAAATTATGCATAGGTACAAATTTCAAATTAAAATATTTGTGAAACTATATCCTATCACCAAGCATGAATTAATTAAAAACAAAACAAGTATACAAAACACATTGAAGAACTTAATGAACTTCTCGCATCTCATTCAATAAATACTTATCAGTAAACAAACGTTTAAGAACGTGTGACAAAATTCAAGCCATTTGCTGTAACGACGGATAGACGCTCTTATTTACTCCTTGTTGGGCCCACTGAGGTGATGCTGATGCAGCCTGAACAAAATATTGAGGCGGCTGATTGAAGTGATGAGGAACAGCAAACTGTACGTTATTGGGAGATGCGGCAGAGAAATTGGCTCCACCTTTGACTTTTATTTCAGCTGGGGCATTACCATTGTGAGTTTTCTTCACCTCGGCCAAATAGCTGCGTAATACCAATACGAAGTATAAAACGATAACTGAAATGAAAAATAATACGTCTTCAAATGCGGTCACCATTGGATAATCCAAAACCTAACAAAGGGGAGATTCTCTAATTGACAATAAAATTTTAGGCCAAGAACAAAAAATATACCAAAGTACGTCCAAAATAAACCCCTACCAAAAATTTTTAGTTTCAAGTTGATTTTTTTTAATTTTTAAAAATTCAACATGGCAGTTCAAATTTTCATATTTAATTTCACGCCTTCGCAGGGCCATGGGATAATTTTGAATTTTCAAATATTTCCCGAAATTCGAGATGACGTACTTTTGATATATTTCTGTTCCGGCCCAAAATCTTTCTACCTGTTGAAATGCCTCTCTTGTTAACAAAAACGATTGGTCACAAATTGATGTATCGAAATCGACAGAAAAAATTTAAATTACGTATTTACGATTCGATAAAGATTCATCATGAGATTAGACTATTTCCGAAAAAAAAATGTGGGAAATTCCAATGATTTGCAGTTTACGTTCGTATGGGACGACCTTTGTATGGTAAAAATTTATGATATCATGTAGCAAATACACTCATGTTTCCTCGAAAATCATACCTATTCACAATGCCTGCGTATTTTCGATAAATAATTGCCCAATTTTAACAAATCGCAAGCTATCGTATCAAAACGAAAACTAGATGAAAACGAATTTCGATTCCATTTCGGAATAAATAGTCAGGTCTCAATCGTACATCCGCGCGCTATTCCTGTTAAAATTAATTTTTTGTTTGATTCTTGTCCTGGACGCTAAAACAAAGAAATTAAGCCCGTATGCCCTTTTTTTTCCCCTCCCCCTTTCCCCAGGGTCCACCCCAACATTTCAAATGTGTGTATCGCCTTATCTATGGGTTGTAATAAAACAAATTTCGAGCAAAAGTTGTTCCTCTGCACCTAATGTACATTTTCATTTCCTATCAAAATCCATTTTGGAGCAACTCCTGCCCCCCCCCCCAAATTTAGAAACAAAACATGTTTTTGAGAAAATCTTAAAATCTCGTTTTTCTTATTTTAAACGAAAAGTTTCAGAGATACGACAAAATTTGTAATCACAAAAAGTATTCAGAATTGAATTTCCTTTCCAATGAGCTTTATCGCGACCATTTTTGTCAACTTTTTTCGACAGCGTGGATCTTTCCCTTTCCCCCTTATTTCAAATGTTGGGCCCACGAAAAAAAATTGAACGATTTTTGTTTTTCGATATCTGAAGCATAATTTTATTTATTGATTCATTTTGGAGCAAATTTTGTTTGTGGGTCCAAATTTTGTGAAAACGAGGAAGGGGGAGAGGTCCACTCTGTCGAGAAAAGTTGACAAAAATGGTCGCGATAAAGCTCATTGGAAAGGAAATTCAATTCTGAATACTTTTTGTGGTGACAAAATTTGTCGTATCTCCGAAACTTTTCCTTTAAAATGAAGAAAACGTGATTTTGAAGTTTGATGAAAACTGTTTTATTTTCAAATTTAGAGGGCAGGAGTTGCTCCAAAATGGATTTTGATGAGAAATGAAAATGTTCATTAGGTGCTGAGGAACAACTTATGTTTGAAAATTTTTTCATTACAACCCATAGATAAGGCGATATACACGTTTGAAATGTTGGGGGTGGACCCTGGGGAAAGGGGGAGGGGAAAAAAGGGTATACGGGCTTAATTTCTTTGTTTTAGTGTCCAGAACAAGAATCAATCATGAAATCAATTTTAACAAAAATTTCGCGCGGAAGCCTTTTTTTGTACGATTGAGACCAGACCAAAAAGTACTCTGTCATTTATAAATCAGTGAAAATTATCGAAAATCACTGAAAAACAGTCAGAATTGTAGCACAGTTAGAAAAATTGCTGGAAAATCAGCGAAAATCCGCTGGAAAGCAAAGAGTTTTGCTGATTTTTCCTGTGCTGCAATGCTGACTTTTTTTCAGTGACTTTTCACTGATTCAAAATGAGAGAGCATGCTGCAATTACTCATTGAAATTTTTCGGAATATATAAGTACCAAATACCAACGATATTTGAGAACTCTTAAGTTGAAGTCAATTTGATCATGAGATACGTATTATATAGTTTAAAAAATTTTCCAAAATAATTTAAAATAAAATAAAAAGGATAAAAAAATTGGTCGAACTAACAGTAAGTAGATAAATTCCACACTTTCAATTGATTTTCTAAAATTTATAGAAGTAAGTACCTATACCTACCAATTCAAATACCTAATTACTCAAAATTACTTACATGCATGTATGGTCACCGCAAAGTAGACGGATCCCAGTACATATGAATAAATTTTCTTCATTTCGGTTCGAAACTCAACTTGCAACTTTTTAGGCAATTGTTGGGCTTGATTTTCCACTTGGGCGTTATATATCTCATCAAATACACCATTAGAAGTGTATAGGTATGTTGTATAAAGATTATAAATTACGCCCAGAAGTAAAAATGCACTGACTACGTTCAACAAAGATTTGGTGGTCGAATTCTGAAAACATAAATAAGTTGGAAGGAATATTTATAATCCAGAAATGTTGATGATAGTTTTGTAAAAATGTATCAAAGTATCTCAACTCAACATACACTGGTAATGGATAAAATTGTGGCCAAAAAAATTAAACTTCCAATCAACGCGATGAATATATCCGTGTAAAAGATGTAGCCATTATCCTCTAAAAACACAAAGAAAATTTTCATTTAATAACGTTCATAGTTCAAAAAATTACGAAAAACTTACTCAGAAATTCCCTGTACATCGGGTTCCCGATAGTTGTTAGTAACGATAACATTGACCACACGCTGCCAATCTAGAAAAAAATATCAATTTCACATTATTTCAAAAGACAGGTCTGGCCTTAGTCGCTGTATACTTATGGCGTAAAATTAAAAAAAAATTAAAAAATAAAATCACGCATTTATCCACGCGGGTGGTCAATTTTATACCTATTTGAAACAAATTTTCATCATCAGAAATTCACAACCTAATAAGTTCATAAACTTTTACATTAAATTTTGCATTCGTATTGTATCGAAAAATTTTTGTAATTGAACAATTTTCCACGAAAAAAAAAATTAAAAAGAAGTCACTTCATCCGAAATTTTTGTTTCCTCAGGAAATCTGATCGAAAGCAAAAAATTACTTAAATTATACTTATATTGTCATTTAAAAATAAATACGTACATATTTGTAGACCATGAATACCGACATTAAATTTTTTATGAACATATTTTTTTCATTTGCTTAATAGAACATAAAAAATGATCATTTCAGATCACTACTCAAAGCCGGCGGATAATTTTTTTCTTCGTAGTTGCTCACACTCTGGCGGGAGGAACTCGGGGTGGGAGCGAGCCTATTTTTCAACTCTAAAAATTTTTCCCAA
>JAVBJF010001408.1:0-14599 GCA_033439095.1 Pseudococcus viburni
AATTTTTCAACATTTTTACACAATTTTTCATCAAATTTAAACAATTTTTTTTCGACAATTTTTGAGCAACATTTCACGCAATTTTTCAACAAAAAAGACACCAAAATTTTACAAATTTTTCATGCAAAAACGAGGGCATTTTCGGAATCCTCTCGTCGAGACGAATCGAATGGTGTAATCACTTTTTAATTTTAACCTTTTTCTGCAAAAGTTGCATTTTTTTGAACTGAAAAATCAGTTCCTTTGCAGAAAACTCACCACAACTGTAAGTAAAATCGACCAAAATGCAAAAACGAGGGCATTTTCGGAATCCTCTCGTCGAGACGAATCGAATGGTGTATTTACTTTTTGTTTTTGAGCTTTTTTCGCAAAAGTTGCCTTTTTTTTTACCGAAAAAAAGGCCATAACTCGTCAACAAAGGCTCGGCGAACAAAACGGTCGCCGGATTCGGAATCAGCGACCTCGAATTAGTCGAAAACGACACAAATCTCGAATTTTTTGAAAATCATCAATTTTCGAAAAAACCATGAACTAACCCCTTATGATTTTTTTGGATTTTGATGATTTTCAAAAAATTCGAGATTTGTGTCGTTTTCGACTAATTCGAGGTCGCTGATTCCGAATCCGGCGACCGTTTTGTTCGCCGAGCCTTTGTTGACGAGTTATGGCCTTTTTTTCGGTAAAAAAATGCAACTTTCGTGAAAAAAATGCAACTTTCGCGAAAAAAGCTCAAAATGTAAACGTGAATACGCCATTCGATTCGTCTCGACGAGAGGATTCCGAAAATGCCCTCGTTTTTGCATTTTCGTCAATTTTAGTCAGAGTTATGGTGCTTTTTCAGCAGAAAAAGTGCAACTTTCGTGAAAAAAAATGCAACTTTCGCGAAAAAAAGGCCAAATCTGACCTTTTCCCCACAATTTTTTTGAAAATCATAAAAAAATTGTTTAATTTGATGAAAAATTGTGTAAAATGTTGAAAAATTGCGTGAAATGTTGTTCAAGTTGTCGAAAAATTGTTAAATTTGATGAAAAATTGTGTAAAATGTTGAAAATTAGCGTAGAAAAGTGTTTTACATGTTGAAAAATTGCGTAAATTGATTGTTGCCTAAAAGGTGGAAAAATTGCCTAAATTGATGAAAAAGTGTGTAAAACATTGAAAAAAGTCGTAAAATTGCTTCAATTGTCGAGAAATCTTGCATAAATTGATGAAAAATTGTGTGAAATGTTGAAAAAAAGTTGTAAAATTGCTTCAAATGTTGAAAAATTCCATGAATTGTTGCAGTTTTTCGACAATTCTCTCAATTTTTAACAAATATCTCGACTTTTTCACACAATTTTCAACAATTTAAACAATTTTTCGACAAATTAATGCAATTTTACGACTTTTTTCCCAACATTTTACACAATTTTTCATCAAATTTAACAATTTTTCGACAACTTGAGCAACATTTCACGCAATTTTTCAACATTTCACACAATTTTTCATCAATTTATGCAAGATTTCTCGACAATTGAAGCAATTTTACGACTTTTTTCAATGTTTTACACACTTTTTCATCAATTTAGGCAATTTTTCCACCTTTTAAGCAACAATTTACGCAATTTTTCAACATGTAAAACACTTTTCTACGCTAATTTTCAACATTTTACACAATTTTTCATCAAATTTAACAATTTTTCGACAACTTGAGCAACATTTCACGCAATTTTTCAACATTTTACACAATTTTTCATCAAATTAAACAATTTTTCGACAATTTGAGCAACATTTCACGCAATTTTTCAACAAAAAAGACACTTTTCTACTGAAATTTTCAAAATTTTACACAATTTTTCATCAAATTAAACAATTTTTTTATGATTTTCAAAAAAATTGTGGGGAAAAAGTCAGATTTGGCCTTTTTTCGCGAAAGTTGCATTTTTTTTCACGAAAGTTGCATTTTTTTCTGCTGAAAAAGCACCATAACTCTGACTAAAATTGACGAAAATGCAAAAACGAGGGCATTTTCGGAATCCTCTCGTCGAGACGAATCGAATGGTGTATTCACTTTTTAATTTTGAGCTTTTTTCGCGAAAGTTGCATTTTTTTCACGAAAGTTGCATTTTTTCTGCTGAAAAAGCACCATAACTCTGACTAAAATTGACGAAAATGCAAAAACGAGGGCATTTTCGGAATCCTCTCGTCGAGACGAATCGAATGGTGTAATCACTTTTTAATTTTAACCTTTTTCTGCAAAAGTTGCATTTTTTTGAACTGAAAAATCAGTTCCTTTGCAGAAAACTCACCACAACTTTAAGTAAAATCGACCAAAATGCAAAAACGAGGGCATTTTCGGAATCCTCTCGTCGAGACGAATCGAATGGTGTATTTACTTTTTGTTTTTGAGCTTTTTTCGCAAAAGTTGCCTTTTTTTTACCGAAAGTTGCATTTTTTCTGCTGAAAAAGCACCATAACTCTGACTAAAATTGACGAAAATGCAAAAACGAGGGCATTTTCGGAATCCTCTCGTCGAGACGAATCGAATGGTGTATTCACGTTTACATTTTGAGCTTTTTTCGCGAAAGTTGCATTTTTTTGAACTGAAAAATCAGTTCCTTTGCAGAAAACTCACCACAACTTTAAGTAAAATCGACCAAAATGCAAAAACGAGGGCATTTTCGGAATCCTCTCGTCGAGACGAGCCTTTCCTCAGTTTTCCCATTTTAGGTTTCCATAGTTTGCCACATTTCAAATGAGGGCATTTTTGGCATAAGTTCAAAAATGGTATATTTTGCAATTTTCTCCAAAATCCTCGGAATCTGAGATCTGATATCAGATCCGTGTTCAGCGACCTCAAATTAGTCTGAAACAAATTTCAGATCATTCCCAGATTGCTCTGGTTCGAATTTCAAATTTTTTTCCTTTAAAAAGCACAGCAAATTTAAATTATTGGAAGTTTTAGGCAGTTCAGTCATTTTCTACCGGTCCAAGTGCGTTTTGCCGGGTTCCAGGATGTACTGGAGACCCTGACGGAGCCCGCTACAAGCGCCTTTTTCCGTTTTTCCCAATTGATGTTTCGATAGTTTGCCACATTTCAAATGAGGGCATTTTTGGCAAAGGTTCAAAAATGGTATATTTTGCGATTTTCTCCAAAAGCCTCGGAATCTGAGATCTGATATCAGATTCGTGTTCAGCGAAATCGAGTTAGCCAGAAAAAATTTTTACATCATTCCCAGATTGCTCTGGTTTAAATTTCGATTTTTTTTTCTGGAAAATATTGAAAATTTTTGAAAGTTTTGGGCAGATCAGTCATTTTCTACCCCTCCAAATGCATTTTGGCGGGTGTCAGGATGTACTTGGGATCCTGACGGTGCCCGTTACAAGCGCCTTTCCTCAGTTTTCCCATTTTAGGTTTCCATAGTTTGCCACATTTCAAATGAGGGCATTTTTGGCATAGGTTCAAAAATGGTATATTTTGCAATTTTCTCCAAAATCCTCGGAATCTGAGATCCGTTATCAGATCCGTGTTCAGCGACCTCGAATTAGTCTGAAACAAATTTCAGATCATTCCACAAATTTCAGATCATTCCCAGATTGCTCTGGTTCAAATTTCAAATTTTTTTCCTTTAAAAAGCACAGCAAATTTAAATTATTGGAAGTTTTAGGCAGTTCAGTCATTTTCTACCGGTCCAAGTGCGTTTTGCCGGGTTCCAGGATGTACTGGAGACCCTGACGGAGCCCGCTACAAGCGCCTTTTTCCGTTTTTCCCAATTGATGTTTCCATAGTTTGCCACATTTCAAATGAGGGCATTTTTGGCATAGGTTCAAAAATGGTATTTTTGCATTTTTCTCCAAAATCCTCGGAATCTGAGATCTGATATCAGATTCGTGTTCAGCGACCTCGAGTTAGCCAGAAAATTTTTTTACATCATTCCCAGATTGCTCTGGTTCAAATTTCGATTTTTTTTCTGGAAAATGTTGAAAATTTTTGAAAGTTTTGGGCAGATCAGTCATTTTCTACCGCTCCAAATGCATTTTGGCGGGTATCAGGATGTACTTGGGATCCATGACCTGTCTGTCTGGGTCAATGACCTGTCTGTGTGGGTCAATGACCTGTCTGTCTGGGTCAATGACCTGTCTGCCTGCCTGTCTGTCTGCCTGGGTCAATGACCTGTCTGTCTGTCTGTCTGTCTGGGTCAATGACCCTGCATTTTTTGCAAAAGTTGCCTTTTTATTACCGAAAAAAGGCCATAACTCAACAACAAATTCTCGGCGACGAAAACGGTCGCCAGATTCGGAATCAGTCACCTCGAATTAGTCGAAAACGACACAAATATAGAAATTTTTGAAAATCATCAAAATCCATAAAAATCATAAGGCTATATATAGTTCATGGGTTTTTTCAAAAATTGATAATTTTCAAAAAATTCAAAAGTTGTGCCGTTTTCGACTAATTCGAGGTCGCTGATTCTGAATCTGGAGACCATTTTCTTCGCCGAGCCTTTGTTGTCGAGTTATGACCTTTTTTACGCGAAAGTTGCATTTTTTTTACTGAAAAATCGCCATATCTTTGATTAAAATCGACGATAATGCAAAAACTACCTCATTTTCGGAATCCTTTCGCCGAGACCAATCGAATGGTGTATTCACTTTTATATTTTGGCCTTTTTTTCGCAAAAATTGCATTTTTTTTCGCGAAAGTTGCCTTTCTTTTACTGAAAAATCGCCATATCTTTGATTAAAATCGACGAAAATGCAAAACTATCTCATTTTCGGAATCCTCTCGCCGAGACGAATCGAATGGTGTATTCACTTTTATATTTTGGCCTTTTTTCGCAAAAGTTGCATTTTTTTCGCGAAAGTTGCCTTTTTTTACAGAAAAAAATGCCATAACTCGACAACAAAGGATCGGCGACGAAAACGGTCGCCAGATACGGAATCAGCGACCTCGAATTAGTCGAAAACGGCACAACTTTTGAATTTTTTGAAAATTATCAATTTTTGAAAAAACCCAGGAACTTATAGCCTTATCTCAAGATCCAGGCCCAGTTCCACGAAGTAAGGATCTGTAACCGGTAAAATAATTGCGTGACAGTTGAGATCACAAAAGTTGATGCTAATTTGACATTATGTGAATAATATTAATTAATTAATAAATTAATTTCAGTCGAATATTAAATGAGGAGCTGAGAATTAAAACTCACATTTGACAAGTAAGTCGATTTTCGGTAAAATGCAAAATAAAATCCAAACTTGATTTTAAGCAATTTTGAAATCTCTTTAGGGGTTTCCAATGGAGGAATACCTTCACAAACAACAATAAAATTGTTTGGCAAATGTGAGTTTTGATTCTCAGTTTTCATAATCCAATGTTTATTATATGGGCAAATGTGAGTTTTGAGGAGAAACATATTTTCAAGAAATTTTTGATGACGATTTCTAAGAAATGATGGTGGGGAAAATGGACCCAAACTACGTTACATTGTCCACTTTAAAATACTTCATCTGAATCTGCGAAAATCCTCATTTCGATTTTTATGTCAAATGTGAGTTTTGATTCTCAGCTCCTCAAATATTAATGATCTCAAGCCTCACGACACATTCCGACTCAACACGACAACACCCGAAGTCACAACCTGAGGTGTAATTCTGTATTATTGCAATTCTCTGCTTTGAGGAAATAATTGAGGCTTATTTCGAATTTTTGAATAATTACTTGTAAAAATTTTAGAATATGGTTAATTTTAGCAAGTAGAATATTTAAAAAGAAAATTTATCCCACCAATAATAATTTTTTACCGAAATTTCAATTTTTTGAGGTGGTACTTTTCACTCACCCTGTACTTCGAAGATGGACCAGCCTAGATTACCAAACCTATCGAGCCGAAGAATTTGGTATTTTAAAATTTGCTACTACGCCGATTGAATCTCTATATTCACCAAAGATAACCTGCTGTTTCGAAATACCGTAGAGACTTTGGCCAAGGATCAATCGATAATCAGAAAGATTAAGAAATACCAAGATAAAGTAGCTCCTTCGTAATCTCTTAGATTGTTACAAGATCTATGATGGGTTGTTACTTTAATGCATCACACCGAGCGATTAAAATTTTACAGTTAGTTGGACCTGAGATAAACGTTATTGTCATACTGAACCGAGAGCTGAAGCAGATCATTGAAGAAAATATACTTTATCTTCGTGCACAACGAAATCCACAAAATTATAATGATTTTTTCAAAATCAATTTTCATTTCGAAAAATTGAACTTTTTTTCAATTTTAAAATATTTATGTATCGATAGGCACCAGTCGATAACCTCTTGGTTGGCCGAACTTAGAGTTATGTTGATTGTAAAATAATTGAAATTGAACCGAATCCGCAATATCTTTACAGTACCAAGAAGTTGAATAAGAAACTTAAGTAAAAGTCTGATGAAATTTAATCATCATTAGCCTAAATCGAAATTTCTTTTTATCGAAAAGATAACACATATAACGTAGGCATGTAGAGTACTTTTCCTGAATCTTGAACGTGTATTCATCCTTCATTCCAATTCTTTCGTCCGAATCGAACACTTTCCTAGCAGAATAATCTTTGTCAGATATCTTTGGTGTGAAATGGCTTTCAAAGTGACGTTAATTTTGGTGGTAACTGTTGTGGTTTATCATGTCGGTAAGTAGGCTCGATTTAAAGAAATAATGTTTGGTTTGTAGTAGATTAAGACTTCAAAATGAATGTGTTCAATTTAGGTTTAGCTTCAGATGAATCTGTGCGAACGAAAGTTGCTGCCTACGATGAGATAAAGAAAATTTTTGGTGGTAAAAACCCTGTAGAAGAGGCTCAGAAGTACAAAGAATTCGCGGATTTGTTTGACCGTAAGTATGAAACAATTTTTAATAAATTACGGCATTGTTGTGCAGTATAATGGAATTGTAGATATGGCACAAGTTGAGTCGTCCAGTGAATTACTTAGGGTATTGTTTTTTTTTTCAAAGTGTAATTATTGTACATTTTGTTTTAGCTTTCATTAAAGAAGCTTCACCTCGTGGACGTCGACAGGTTGCTAAAGAATGTCGACAAATAAACAATCCGCAGGGTACGCATACGTAGAATTAATTCATATCAACCACAGAAAAAAGTCCCAGTTCAGTCTCCATTCTCCCCAACTGTTATTCATTATTGACCGAATTAAATTTTGGTTAAAGGATAGGTATATCAAGTTAAGTAGTGTGATTTGGCCTTGGAAATCGATTTCGATCGCTCCTACCCCAATAGGATTGCCTATTCTGGTGAATAATTTTGATAACAATTTTGATCCCAAGCTTAAGCATTGGAAGGGGGGCGAAAATATGTATTTTCTTAATTTTCTCATTTTTCGAAGAATGAAAATAAAAATTTAACTTTTTTAGACAACTTCCAAAGGATTGGGGAATTTTAGAATTTTTTTTCAATTTTTGGGAAATTTTTCGTTGAGTTAAGACGTTCTGAAAATTTTGAACCATCCTCCTTCGTAATTATCAAAATAAGACCCCATTATCCATCATTATTCCACGAAAATTTTGAAACGGTGGAAGTTTATCAAAAAAATTAAAAATGACGCCTCGCCCCAAGCAATAAACGTGTTTAAGAGTAAAATGCCCTAATGTTGACCTCTGCTCTAAATCCAACCACACCCTCCACATCCCATTTCGTTGATTAGTGACGCGATCAGCCGGAAAAATAGTAAACATCTCATGGTTGTGAAGTGATTTTGGGTTTATGATTGTTGAGAAAAAAATCACCTATTTATGAAGTGTTGCTCGTCCATATCGATGTAGTTCAGTTTTTTTTTTTTAATTTAAGTGAAGCAAACTGTAGCTTTTTGTTTTTTAACGTGAATATGTGAAACTTTTCAGATTTTTGAATCGTATCTCCAAAATACCGTCCCCGTTCTCTGTCGTGTTTGTAGATTTCGGCCAAAGTAGAACAACGGGCGTCAGTGCAGTATTTCCACATCCCGCGATTCCGATCGATTATAGATACGAATTTGATAAGGAAACAAACAGAAGTCAAATCCTGGCTGACTACGTTTTTTGCAGTAGCGATCGGGAAAGATATAGTCGCTACTCAAGAAACGAAGTTTTAGTCTTAAAACTTGGCGGGAAGAAAACTTTCTGTTTGCCCTGGAAAGTAATCCCAATCGACACCAGGCGACAACTAGTCACTGCTGAGATCAAAGTGGGAGATACTGAGCAGTATTTTGGAGATAGCTTACTGTTAAGTAATAACGAAAAATCGTATCTATGCGATTTACTAAGAAGACATTATAAGGAAGGTCCTTTTTGCCACGATATCACTAGGTAATTGACTAGACTACTATTGTAACAAAAATTATTTTCATTTTGATTCTTTTTCAGTAGTATACATAGATGCGTTTAATAGGCCATGAAAGTCATGAAAAGTCATAATTTTTTTATCGGACTACCTTCATTCTTCATTCTTCCCAGTTTTTATTATTTTTTTATTTTTCCCATTTTGGTAATAAGCTGAAATTTTATAGTGGTTTCTCCACGACTTAATTCAGAGATGTTTAAATTTTGGTTAAATTTGGCGCGGTATATATAGAACAACAGATTTCGAAAATTGAAACGTCAAAATTTTGAAAACAGTTTTTTGTAAATAACTGATAAAGTATTTATCATAGGAAAAATTTGACCGACCAATAAGGGAACGCTTAGTTTGGCCTCAAATGGAACAATTTGATGAAAAATGGGAAAATATCCAAAGACACGTGACACGTATTATGCTAAATTTTTCAATTTTAAAAAAATTGTTTTTCATAATTTCTTAGTTTTTCAAAATTTGTCAATTTTCCAAAAAAGATAGTAGTGTACAAATAACCGCGTACATTTCAAAATCGAGAATAAATACGAGTATAATCGAGAAATTAATAATTAGTTACAATTGTTAGAATTAATAACGCTAATTACAACAATTTTTAATCTTAGTTTTTTGTTTTTTTTTTAATTTTAACGTTTTTAATTTTCTCGAATTTTTTTACCAAGCATTTTTCAATTTTTTAATAAAAATTTAGGAATTTTTTCAATTATTCGCTCATTTTTTTCAAGGTATTTAGCTTTAAGAGATTTTCAAAAATAAATATTTTCGAAGTCAATTTTTTTACAGTTTGTTTTTAAAATTTTTGCAAATACTTTTTCTACTTTTATCAATTTTTTAATTTCTTTAGTTTTTCCTTTAATAATTTTTTCAAGAATTTTTGAATTGGGTTGTCAATGTATTTTTTGTTTTTTTCATGATTTTATAATCAATGGGAAAAAATAATATTCTGAAAAATAAAAAATTAGATCGTAAACCATAAAGAATTTGAGAAAATTTTAATTTCTGATTTTGCGTAATTCGACCAAAGTGTGGTTTTTTTTTGCTATTCAACTTATAAGTCAATTTTTGTTACCTAAGTTTTTCGTGAAAATATACATTTAAATAAATATAATTAGTTTTTTTTGAGTTCACACACAGGCTCGCGCAGGCAAGCCACATTTTCAGCCAAGAGTGAATCCTAAGGGAAAAAAATGCATAAACAAATCAAATCATTTAACGTCAGTAAAAATCGATAATTTCAAAAATTAGATGTTTTTCGCCTAAAAGTACCTATTTAAAACTTTACTAGAATAGGTATCTAAAATATCACCTAGGTATCCGATTCATTCGTGATAACCTTAAATATTGGAACAATATTGTTTAGAAAATTCTTCGAGTGTATAGTGATTAGACACATAGTCAAGATTTTCCAGATCTAAGACAGATGAAAATTCTGCAAAAATTGCATCATTTAGCAATACTTTTAAATTTGACAGGAAAAAAGTGAAGTCATAAGAACTGATGTTTTTTCGCTTTTGCATGCCAATGCCGTACTGTAAAAAAATAATAGGTATGTATTTTGATAAAAATCAGAATACCTCTTATTCACATTTCTCATGAAATAAATTTCCTTCGAAAACAGGAAAGAAAATTTTAATTTTGACTCTGTAGGACTTATACTGTTTAATTGAGATAAGATTATCTTCAATTTTACGACAAAAATGACTCAAATGTCTAAGGTAAGATGAACAATTTTACAATTTTTTTTCGAGAAGAGATCATAACGTTACAAATTTTACTACGTACCCAGAACCAACCAAAATTAATTTTTCGACGAAGAAAGAAAGAGTAAAAAAATTGAAAATTTCAAACTGAAATGAAAATTTCCCCACTATTTTCAACTTCAAGCTCAACTGTTCATATTTCTTTTTTAAATCAAACCGAAAATTTCTCGAACAGTCGACATTTCTAAAAATCCACCTGCTCTACATGACCAAATTTTTCCACAAAAAAATGAAATTTTGTCCTTGGAGGGGAAAATCTCCTCCCTTTGCCTCTGGTTAGTCGAGCCTCTTGAGATCTAATTTTTAACATGGATATGTTTTTTTCATCTGGGGGTAATTCCAAAATTCGGATCAAAATTCGGGAGACGCTATTTTGGGAGACCATATTTTGGAAGACCAAAAATCAGATGACTTTTAAAAACCTAAATTTTTATATTTTCGAAATTAACTTAATATCAGAAAGTAAATGTTGATCAAAATAGTGGTCCAACAAAATGTCAACGAGTCTCTAATGCCACAGAAAAGAAATGAAATTGCTAGGCAAAAAATGATTAAAGTTTCCTCTGAAAAGAAATGTTGATAACATTAACATGGATGTTTTTTCCAGTCAAATTCAATTTTGAAAATTTTCATCAATTTTTAACTTTTTGATATGTGTTATCTTCTAAGGTTAAAATGATTTTTTGAAAGTGGGTAACATAATATCAGAAAGGCAGAAATCCAATTTTAATATTTTTAAAAGATAACTATTGACAAGAAAAAACATATCCATGTTACCAAATTTTCCTTCCAGAGGAAACTTTACTTTCATTTTTTGCTAATAAAAATGCAATTTTTGCAAAAAAAAGGCCAAAATATAAAAGTGAATGCACCATTCGATTCGTCTCGGCGAGAGGATTCCGAAAATGAGGTAGTTTTTGCATTATCGTCGATTTTAATCAAAGATATGGCGATTTTTCAGTAAAAAAAATGCAACTTTCGCGAAAAAAAGGTCATAACTCGACAACAAAGGCTCGGCGAAGAAAACGGTCTCCAGATTCGGAATCAGCGACCTCGAATTAGTCGAAAACGGCACAACTTTTGAATTTTTTGAAAATTATCAATTTTTGAAAAAACCCAGGAACTTATAGCCTTATGATTTTTATGGATTTTGATGATTTTCAAAAATTTCTATATTTGTGTCGTTTTCGACTAATTCGAGGTCGCTGATTCCGTATCTGGCGACCGTTTTCGTCGCCGATCCTTTGTTGTCGAGTTATGGCATTTTTTTCGGTAAAAAAAGGCAACTTTCGCGATAAAAATGCAACTTTTGCGAAAAAAGGCCAAAATATAAAAGTGAATAAGGGTAAGGGCGCCCAATTCCGACCACTTTTGCGAAAACCGCCACCAATCGAAGACTTTTTGACCTAGGAATACCGTAAATAGCTTAAAAGATAGATCAAACCTTCCCCCATGTCATACTAAAATTTTAGGGCCCCACGATAATATTTAGTATTTTTTTTGATTTTTTTCCCGAGACACCTCGAAATCCAATTTTGAATTTTTGGTGCCCTAATTCCAACCACCAAAAAATTTTTGGTACCCCAATTCCGACCACTTAAAAAAATGTACTAATAAGCATGCAAATCGTATATTCGAAGTACAATTAACATTCCGGAGTGTTAAAATGAGCAAATTAAGTAATATAAAACACATGAGAATAATTTCTTCGACTCTAAATTGACCTTAGTCATTCGAACAATAAGTACAGACGTACATTTCTTTATTCAAATAGTCCTCCGCCGCTGCGTCACACACCTCGTGGCCCCATCCATAACATTGAGCGCACCTAATCCATCTTGGGTTTCAACATAGAATAGGTAACTTTTCCCTAAACGTCCCCGTTTTCATATTACAAGCTGGGCTTAAACGCATCAAAAACATATTTTCGACTCCTAACATGACATTTTTCAAAATTTTTGGGGTTTCCCTCCTCGGGAGAGGTTCCCAATGAGCTAGGGTCAAAATATGTTCAAATATGAAATTAGGATATCAAAAAACATTTATTTTGACACCCAACACATCATTTTACAAAATATCAGATTCTGCCCCCCAGGGGGGGGGTTGCTCATGACCTAGGGTCAAAATAAATTCAAAACTGAATTCAGCACATTGAAAAACATATATTTTGACACTCAACACGATATTTTTCAAAATTTTGAGTTTTAAACTCCCCAACGATGTAAAAATTAACATGAAAAACTACGGGTGGGCGGAATTAGGCACCACCTTCATTTTTGATACTTGATAAAATTTTAATTATTTACCTGCAATTTATTCAAAAAACTTTTATTTTATGAAAAACTAGACACTTCAACGATCACAAATATATCTTCACATTCCTAAATTACTCAAAATTAATATATTATTTTTGACTTTGAACATTGAAAAAAAAACGGCAATTTGACATGCGATTTCTTCAAATTGGATTTTCTCGGTGAGTTTTGGCTTTATGGTTGCCGGTTTGGTCTTAAATTAATCGTCTGTGATAAAGGAACACGACAAAATTTTTTTCAGCGAGATCGCGCTATTAACAGACGAGATAGGTGGGGTGGTCGGAATTAGGCACTGGTCGGAATTAGGGCACCTTACCCTTACACCATTCGATTCGTCTCGGCGAGAGGATTCCGAAAATGAGATAGTTTTGCATTTTCGTCGATTTTAATCAAAGATATGGCGATTTTTCAGTAAAAGAAAGGCAACTTTCGCGAAAAAAATGCAACTTTTGCGAAAAAAGGCCAAAATATAAAAGTGAATACACCATTCGATTCGTCTCGGCGAGAGGATTCCGAAAATGAGGTAGTTTTTGCATTTTCGTCGATTTTAATCAAAGATATGGCGATTTTTCAGTAAAAAAAATGCAACTTTCGCGAAAAAAGGTCATAACTCGACAACAAAGGCTCGGCGAAGAAAACGGTCTCCAGATTCGGAATCAGCGACCTCGAATTAGTCGAAAACGGCACAACTTTTGTATTTTTTGAAAATTATCAATTTTTGAAAAAACCCATGAACAGCCTTATGATTTTTATGGATTTTGACGATTTTCAAAAATTTCTATATTTGTGTCGTTTTCGACTAATTCGAGGTCGCTGATTCCGTATCTGGCGACCGTTTTCGTCGCCGATCCTTTGTTGTCGAGTTATGGCATTTTTTTCGGTAAAGAAAGGCAACTTTCGCAAAAGAATGCAATTTTTGCGAAAAAAGGCCAAAATATAAAAGTGAATACACCATTCGATTCGTCTCGGCGAGAGGATTCCGAAAATGAGATAGTTTTTGCATTATCGTCGATTTCAATCAAAGATATGGCGATTTTTCAGTAAAAGAAAGGCAACTTTCGCGAAAAAAATGCAACTTTTGCGAAAAAAGGCCAAAATATAAAAGTGAATACACCATTCGATTCGTCTCGGCGAGAGGATTCCGAAAATGAGGTAGTTTTTGCATTTTCGTCGATTTTAATCAAAGATATGGCGATTTTTCAGTAAAAAAAATGCAACTTTCGCGAAAAAAGGTCATAACTCGACAACAAAGGCTCGGCGAAGAAAACGGTCTCCAGATTCGGAATCAGCGACCTCGAATTAGTCGAAAACGGCACAACTTATGTATTTTTTGAAAATTATCAATTTTTGAAAAAACCCATGAACAGCCTTATGATTTTTATGGATTTTGATGATTTTCAAAAATTTCTATATTTGTGTCGTTTTCGACTAATTCGAGGTCGCTGATTCCGTATCTGGCGACCGTTTTCGTCGCCGATCCTTTGTTGTCGAGTTATGGCATTTTTTTCGGTAAAGAAAGGCAACTTTCGCAAAAGAATGCAATTTTTGCGAAAAAAGGCAAAAATATAAAAGTGAATACACCATTCGATTCGTCTCGGCGAGAGGATTCCGAAAATGAGATAGTTTTGCATTTTCGTCGATTTTAATCAAAGATATGGCGATTTTTCAGTAAAAGAAAGGCAACTTTCGCGAAAAAAATGCAACTTTTGCGAAAAAAGGCCAAAATATAAAAGTGAATACACCATTCGATTCGTCTCGGCGAGAGGATTCCGAAAATGAGGTAGTTTTTGCATTTTCGTCGATTTTAATCAAAGATATGGCGATTTTTCAGTAAAAAAAATGCAACTTTCGCGAAAAAAGGTCATAACTCGACAACAAAGGCTCGGCGAAGAAAACGGTCTCCAGATTCGGAATCAGCGACCTCGAATTAGTCGAAAACGGCACAACTTTTGTATTTTTTGAAAATTATCAATTTTTGAAAAAACCCATGAACAGCCTTATGATTTTTATGGATTTTGATGATTTTCAAAAATTTCTATATTTGTGTCGTTTTCGACTAATTCGAGGTCGCTGATTCCGTATCTGGCGACCGTTTTCGTCGCCGATCCTTTGTTGTCGAGTTATGGCATTTTTTTCGGTAAAGAAAGGCAACTTTCGCAAAA
>JAVBJF010001409.1:0-14569 GCA_033439095.1 Pseudococcus viburni
AGTTTAGGCAAAAATTATTTTTCATTTGTACTGTATCGAAAGTACGTTTTTTCATTGCTAATTTGCGGAATCGGAAGTTCGTCTTTTCGTTGTTGAGCTGTTAGCACGGTTTTTAGTGTTTTTCGTGTTTACTTCCGCGTCCTAGTACGCGGAAGTGAACTTCCGTGACCCGGTATACGAACCGCACGAACGCGTACGCTTTACGTAAAAGTACTAATTGATGATTTTGAGAAGTACAAGTGAAAAATATCTTACAATATAAGCATCGGTAGTGAGCATTTTCATGACTCGCGTATTTTCTCACTCGCCTTCGGCTCGTTTCGCAAACTTACGCTCGTCATGAAAAGGCTCACTTCCGCTGCTTGTATAGTAATATACTATTGGACTACCTACCTATTCTGTTTCTCATTGAACGGAGGACTGGGGGGGGGGGGCTAATATGTTTCTGAACCCAAGTATTTAAAAATGATAACTCTGAAAAGTTATTTTTAATATTTTTGACTTTTGTGTTTCCAAATTTTGACTTTTTTTAAATAATAAATTCTAAGTACTATAGGGGAAGAGACTTAAGATGGATTTTTTTCTCAGAAAAACAAATAAATTCCTACTTATAATTTTGGAGGGGTAATCTTTAGTCTAGTGCAAAAATGAAATTTGTTTTTCTATTTCTGATTGCACTAATGCACTTATTTTGTTGTTTCTTCTGCTCACACAGCTCAGCCAGTATGAATTAGGTTGGAGTAAGGGAACCTCTGGCGGGATGCAAGTAGAGGCAGGATGCAAATCGGCCTATTGTCTTCTGTGATGTTGGTAGGAGAAATTTTTCTGCGTGATTGGTGGGTTGATTACTTTGCAGGACGAAACTGTATGCAGTAACAGACCTCTTGGATTGTTTGCCTATAAGTTATTTAAAAAAATATGATTTTGTGTTCTGGCTGTAAAATTTCCTAATTAGGTATACCTTACCGTTTTTGTGTCATATTATTTCTTCAAAATTTGAAAAAAAAAAAATGGAAGCCAATTTTTATGTGCAGTACCTACATCTAAGTATAGCTATCGATTGGTGTTTTTGTTTTGCATTTTCTCTCATTATTTCTCTCCGGTATAGTGCTTCAAAAAAATGGAGAAAATCAGTGAAAAAATTCTCAATCAAAACAAATCAGTGAGAAAAATCACTGGAAAATCAGTGACAATTCACTGGATAATCTGTGAAATTCACCGAAAAGTTGGTAAAATTTCTGAAAATAGCAGAAAAATCAGCAAAAATTTGTTGAAAATCAGTGAATTTAGCTGTTTTTTTTATTGCGCTGCAATTCTGACTGTTTATCAGTGACTTTTCACTGATTCCGAATGAGAAAGTAGGTACTAACATTACTTCAATTAATATTCTTCCAATTCCAGAATATCACATTTTTGCTTTAATTTTCAGATAAAATATCAAAAATTTGCTTAAAAAATTAGAAAATCAACTAAGGTAGCTAAAATTGTCATTACCTAGCGAGGTTTTAAAACTATTCTTTCGAAAAAATTACACTTTTATTTCAATTGTGGCGTGCACTTTGAATGTAGATAGATACTTAAATATATTGGACAAAAAAATTTATGATTTTTCATCATGTCTTTTACTATTTGCAGTATGCCCTATAGATGGAACAATATTCAAAAAAATTCAAAATATTCAAAAAATTCTGTAGAGGTGAGGTATGCGTCAAAAAGATGTTTGAACTTCAATTAGTTTCAAAAATTAGATGATTTGGCTAATTTGAATAAGTTTGGCAGACTATTTGATCTGGGGTGGTGCATCGTGTACTCTCTCAATTATAAATCAGTGAAAATTACCGAAAATCACTGAGAAACAGTCAGAATTGCAGCACAGGAGAAAATCAGTGAAAATTTTTTCACTGAAGACAAATCAGTGAAAAAAAATCACTGGAAATCAGTGAAAATTCACTGAAAATTCAGCGATATTTATGAAATTCACTGAAAAATCTGTGAAATTTTCTGAATAATCAGTGAAAAATCACTGAAAATCAGTGAATTTCACTGATTTTTCCTGTGCTGCAATTCTGACTGTTTATCAGTGATTTTTCACCGATTCGAAATGAGAGAGTACCACGATTTTTAATTCATATTTTTTTCCAATTTATAATGACAAGGTGTAGAATTCTCGTCTCTTTTTCAGTATACAAAAACATTAAAAATTAATACCATGTTGATTCCCCCCCCCTGCTCATAGAAATCAAGCACTTTGAAATTTGAAAATCAAACTATCAATGATCATCGCCTCGTCGGTGATTAAAAGATTGCCAGAGCCCAGAGAATACCCAAAAGAACTCTTCCTGCAGTTTTTTTTCAGTCATTATTTGAGTGGGTAATTCATTTGATTCGTTAACCTCAAAATTCATTTGGATTTTCAATTTCATCGTAAGTGAAAGAAATCACCTAACATACTTAATTAGGTACCGGTAGCTAGATCAAAAATGAATTGCAAAAGTGCCATGTAAATAATTATGCTGAAAATTTTACCTATCTGTAAATTACGACATGCGGCATAGGTAGGAACCTAAAAAGAAATTCAAAAAGGATTTAAAAAAGTTAAGTAGGGAAAAAAAATATTTAAAAAAATACCCACGCAACTTTGTCGAGCCAGTTGAAAAAAAATATAAACCCGTAAATGGCTATTTAGTCGAGGAAACTGAACCCGCGTTAAAGGTATCTTTACACAATTTTTTTTTAACAAAACAAACGAAATAAAGTTTACTCGGTTGCGACTGTTTGGAAAATTAAACACTTTTTTTCATTAACGTTTTTATAAGCTTTTCAAGTTTTTAAACCGTAATTACTCTTTTTATCCTATACTTGGAAAAACACTCCGGGGCCATCGAAGTTCGGGGGGGGGGGGAGCGGAAAAATGAAAACCTCGTATAGCGTGAGCTTTTAACGTTTATTTAATTCGAAAATTGTGTTATTTGTATAGGGCGAACGACAGCAGGGCGATGTTTAGTAACGATAATTTTGTTGTCGAACGGCCAGCGCCGAGCGATACAGTAGAAAAATACACAGCGGCGAATAACAGATAGCGAACCGCAGCCCATTCACCTGCTACTGTACGAACCTATAATTTTATCCGCCTGAATTATGTTACTTTTAATATTTTATCGTGTAATGAGCATTAAAAAGTGTACGCTAGGGTAGAAAACATGTTTAAGCATTAAACTGCGTGTTGGTATTAACCTAACAACGTTTTACTAATTTAAGTTTCAAAACGATTGGAATGTTTGTATTTACTCGTCTCTCTCCTAATATATTCTGTCGCGCAAAATAAACAAAATTAGCTAACTGTGTAGATATCACATGATCCCAATTGCGTAAATTTATTTACCATCGGCACAGAATTCCTCCCGAGGATAACGTATCTATTGCATACGATATCTATACTTATACATTATAGTAGGTATAGGTAGGTCTAGGTACGCGGACCCGATTGTTTATAATTTTAAAAACGTCACGAAATTATCCGCAGTACTGATAAGAAGCGAGTTTTTCCCTTTGGTCGAGTAGGGTCATCGGCGTGGTGTAGATTGAGTGCGTATATGACTTAAAGGTTTATGAATGAATTTCCAAACTGTTCAGTATAGGTATTATCTAATGAGCCAATGGCGAGAATTATACTTACATTTAAGATGAATGGGTTTCTGGCAGTTGAATATGCCTAGACCTACCGATACACACGTCGATAATGATACACGATCAAGACATATATCTTACCTATAGCCTCATAGCGGATTATTTTTATGTAATATTTATACCAAGGTATGCCTCATCCCAAATTATAAGTCTCTGGTTTACCTACTACCTATACTACCTGTACATAGACTTTGTATAACAATAAGGATATTTGCCTTTAGCTCCGTGTACTCAAATACTGATACCATACTTACCATGCGTGTGTAATAACTGGAATTTACCATGGTATAGATTTCTTTCGATTTTCATTTTGTAACGCAGGTATAAAACATTGGTGTAGGTATCTAGCTATCTACTACTTCTGCTATAGGTACATTTGTCATGTAACTTCCACAGAAGCTCGTTTATGTTAGAACTACTTATGCTTTTGCTGGCGAACAATATGATCAGCTTGAATGTATTACTGTAGGTATTCTAACGGATTTTTATACGATTAACAACAGCTCATAATTTGTTAACCTTTCAGGTGCACTTTGTTGGTTTCTAAAACGTGCACTGTTCTGCAGTGGATTTTTTTTCAAATACATAAAACAGTAATTTTTAATATTGCTCGAAGGAATTATGGGAATGGGAAATGTTACCTGCGATTTAAATTCGGATGGTAAATTTGCATGTTTTTATTGTACATCTACATTTGAGGAATTCCAACGAGATTCATTGATAGGTATTTTAAACCAAAGGGTAATGGCCGGATAAGGAGTAAATTTGGCCCCCGGCGCTTTTGGGCTCCTAAACACCTCAAATCGTTTATATTGACTAGAAATAATTTTTCACAAAATTTTGAACCCCTACTCCCCTCTCTTTCGGAGCTATGGCCATTTTATTGCATCATTTTCAAGAATTTTTAATTTCAACGGAAGTGAAGGAAATTTTTTGTTCTTTGGTACAATGTTACATCTCGTAGAGATGTATTTACGATAATTTTTTCAACAATTTTGGTGCACTCCTTCACGTTTTTTCGGCCATTCGAAGTTTTCAATCGTAAAAAATACCATTTAAGGGGGTATGAAATCAGGTTTTTACGTGTATTTTCATGTTCCTTTTTCTCGATTACCAGAAGAGGTGGAAGGCTGAAATTTGGAGGGTAACTAATGTCAACCTTGAACTACACTTTAACGGGGGGATTTCAAAATTTAGTTCATGCTTCCAAAATTAAGCTTACATGTAGAAAGCTCTCTTAAAACACCATGTTTTTTGACATACAAATAATTTCTCAGCTTGTTCTATGCATGATAAATAAAAAAGCCTCCGTCTATTTATAGAGTATGACTTGCTGAAAAAAAGAAAAAAAAAAGTAAGTTGATCGATACAATCGTTCCTGAGAAAAAGGTACATGAACATTGAAAAAGTACATTTTGAGAAAAACAGCTTTAAAGTTCGAACTTTATTTTTCATATGTGAACTTCAGTTTAGTTGTACTTCTGAGATCCAGGTCTAAATGATCATATATTTTTTAAATTTTTGTTGAAAAACAAGGTTGATCAAATAATTCTGGTTGAGAATTTTAAGTTTGTGGATGTTCGTTTGTATCAGCATCTGATTGGATAGCTTTCAGTTCATCAAAATTTCTCCTAAATTTTAGGAAAATCTTAACCATAAAAAAATAATTTTTCAATCTTAAGAAAAATGATTTTCAAAAAGTATTATGTATCATTTTGAAAAGAATGAAATAGAGAATTCAAATCCCTAGAAAACTCAATTTTGGATTTCTTCACCAAAACTTATTTCATACCCCCCTTAAGCAAAGAGCGACCACCCTGGAAAAATTTCTAAAAAATACGTTTTTTTATATAGAATATTGCTGTGTATTTAGTTTTGGCGATTTTTTTGAAATAAGAGCCGAAAATAACGAAAAACTGCACAGAAATGTTGTCATTTTAGTGGATTTTTCAAGTTTTGAGCGTTTTATACAGAAAGAAACGACCAAATAAGGAAACCAATTCCATATTCGTGTTCAGCAGGTCAAAATACCCCGATAAACACCCTTTTCGCAGAAGTTTTGATTAAAATTTTAAAATTCACCTTTTTCACCGATTTTTCATGAAAAAAAAGTAAATTTCGAGACTTCAAGTAAAACGATCGTGAAAAAAGTGTTTATCGGGGAATTTTGCCCTGCTGAACGCACGAATATGGATTTCGTTTTTTCATTTCGTTTTTTCTTCCCTAAAATGTCCCCATTTTCAAGTTTGAATCTGGTCTCTTGAGCAAGAAAATTACAATACACAACAATTAATGCCATATTCGTGTTCTGCGACCCAAAATTATTCAGAAATCGAAATCTTTCAATTTCAAATTTTTTGAGTTACATTTCAGCTGCAGAAACCGCCCAAGAGGAGTAATGGTGAATTTTGTTTTCACGTATCCTCCATGTCTTTGACATTAAATCGTACCAATGAGTTACAATATTGAGCGACCAGATCTCGAACAATAATTTTTTGAAATTTTTTCAAAGAATCAAGATACTCGTAGCAATTCGAGATTGAAAAAAGGTTCACGAAAACAAGAACGAGGCATCGAAGATATTTGAATTTTTTTCATATTCCTAATTGTCAATTTGGCCTCTCGTTGGGCTGTACAAAATTAATTCATTAGAGATTTTCTGACGGGGAGGGGGGAGGGCATTGGAGGTCAAAAACACAATAACACCTTTTTTCGAAAATAAAACAATATTCAAGACCAAAAACTTTAGGAAGTTGAAAATTTACATGGGAGGATTTCAACTCTAGAACTACCTACTACACAACGTATTAAAAACGTGGGAAAAATGAAACTCTATCTGAAAAACTATCAGCTCAAATACGTCTTAACAGATGGATTTCGGTAAAGACGTTTCACTGAAAGCTGGTCAGTAAAAGAAAATTACTGGAAATCAGTGAAAATTTACTGAAAACTCAGTGATATTTATGAAATTCATTGAAAAATCTGTGAAATTCTTTGAATATCAGTGAAAAATCACTTCACTGATTTTTCCTGTGCTGCAATTCTGGCTGTTTATCAGTGACGTTTCACCATGATTCGGAATGAGAGAGCAGGGTATTTACCAAATTTTAGCTTTTTTCGTTGATTATATCAAATTTTCATATTTTGCAGGGCAATGAGGTAATTTTGAAATTTCAAAAATTCATCAAAATTCGAGGATGAACGCCAGCAGCTGAATGTTTGAATATGAGGTTCTTTCATGATGTACTTTCGATTTATTTTTGTTTGGGCTCAAATTTTAACTTTGAGGTGGGATACCTCCCTTGTAAGAAATTTTTGTATTTTTGTAAAATTACTTGGAGAGAGGATGGATAGTCCAGAAGATGGGTGATTTTGGAAAATATGCTCTAACACAAAGTATTACCCTTAAAAATTAAAATCATCGCAAATAGTGAAGAAAAACTATTATATGATAGCAATTTATGGTATCAATCATGTAAATTATTTGAGAATACTCAAAAATTGGCCTTTGCTCAAAATTCTCAAAAATTAAACAGACCTGATTTTGAGCTCAAAATGGCTCAAAAATGTTTTAATTACATTTTAGTTAATATCTTTGTGCTGTTCGTAAAATTTAACCCCATTTTTATAGGTCTCACGTTAATTATTTAAAAATACTTTGGTACTTACTCAAGAATTTACTAATGCTCAAAATTTTCAAAAATTGCTCAAAAAATTTTGGTCGCCCTTTTTAACTTTTTGGTGAAATTCTATCCCAATTTTATAGATCATACGTCAATTTTTTGAAAATACTTGAAAATTGACACAATTTTAGGCTCAAAATTGCTCAAAAATGCTCAAATCACATTTTCACTAATATATTTGCGCTGTTCGTGAAATTTTAACCCATTTTGATAGGTCGGAACCCCAGTTTCCGAATTCAGTTTTGACAAAAGAGGGCGAAAATGATGTGTTTTCTCAACTTTAAAAATTCGCCACGACCTATTGTGCGGACCGTTTTCCATAACCTTTAGCTTAATGGGTGTGGAATGAATCCGTGCATGTGTTGAGGTGGGTTTTTTTGTCCCGCAGATCCTATGACGCCTATGAAGCCATTATTAAGCCAAAAATGGCCAGATTTCGCAAAAAATCGCACAGTATAGGGACGCTGGCACCTCATTCTGCACGTTGTCCAAGGAAGTTGACGAATATTAGAAGTCAGGGAAATGTCCGCTACCAGTTTGTAGAAAAAATTTTTGTTCCCGGCCTTTGAAAAATGAGAAAAAACAAGGGTTTTAAGCGTCAGTCCCCTATTGTGCAAGAGCAAAAATCCAAAATACGCTTTTTCGGGACTATGGGACCAATACACATAAAAAGCCAACTAATTTTTTGTCCCGCAAAAAAGCGCGCTGATTTCGATTTCTAGAGCACATTTTACCGGTTGGACCGTAGACTATTATTCTATGATTATCAGCGGATTATCGCTGATTTTTCGGAAAATTTCAGATATTTTACTGAAATTTCAGTGAATTTTCACTGATTTTCCAAGTGAAATTTTTGCACTGATTTATTACTATGCTGCAATTCTGACTGTTTTCCAGTGATTTTTGATAATTTTCACTGATTTATAAATGAGAAAGTAGATAATATACCTATATATTCTGATTTATGTTATGGTTAATTTTATTTTTTGCAGAAATTTTCTTCAGTTCTGCGCTATCTTCATTGAATACTGCCTAGGTATCGTTAGGTTAGTAAGTTGAATAGGTACCTATTTCATTAGTTTTCAAATTTTGCAGACTCTAAGATACTTTATAATTTCGGAATCAGTGATATACATCAAAAATCACTGAAAAACAGCAAGAACTGCAGCACAGTAATAAATCAATGGAAACATTTTCACTGAAAGCAAGCCAGTGAAAGAAAATCATCGGAAATTAGTGAAAATTCACTGAAAATATTTATGAAATTTACTGAAAAATCAGTGAAATTTTTGGAAAAATTTATAAAAATTGTTGAAAATCACTGATTTTTTCTGTGCTGCAATTTTGACTGTTCATCAGTGACTTTTCACTGATTCAGAATGAGAGAGAAGGTTAATAATATTATGTAGATATTGTAGATATACATACTCACTAATGTACTTATGTATATAGGCATAAAGTTTATATTCATTAGGTATTTCATTTAAAATATTTTTATACGCAAAACAAAAAAGAAAAAAATTAGATCGCGGGGATTTACATTTTTTCCTCATCAATGAATTTCATTCAAATCAAACACCATTCCATTGCATGATCTAGTAGGTGGTATAAGGATCAGTGACGAGCCTGTACATGCGAGGAAAAGGTCGCATACCTAACACGTTGCGTTGCATTTGATTCTTGGTGCAATTTTTTTGCATGGTTAATTTCTCTGCATGTACATTGCGGTCTCAACTTGTATTAGAACTGGTTAAAAGATAAACAACAAATGACAAGTATACAATTTCTTTAAAAACTAGTGTCTAGATATGTGGAAAAGTGTGACAGTGGCGGTTTTTCTATACAGACAGGCTTGAATTGTGGTCGAGTCACACTACCGTTTGGCCATCTCCGACCGAAAAAGTATTTTCTTTCGTTTTACAAACCGATTCCGCCTTATGGAGCGTCATTTGATCTACGTTATGAACTTGATTTTGATAATGAGTTTCGTGTATGTAGGTATTAGGGGAGTTGTGTTGTTGAATTTACAACATCGAATAAGTATACCTTACTTATAGTACCTATATGCACAGATATAGGTACCTTACCTATTGTTATTATATACGAACTATGAAACTCGTCGTGTTTACCGGGCCAATGTTTATTTAGTCTATTTTCCCTTAGACCGCAAAAAAAAAGCCAACCAGTGTATATTCATTACCGGTGTCCGAATACAGTATTACGCCGGTATTGAGTCAACAGCTTACCTATACATTCGTGGCATAATCCTACAACTTATTCAAACATTAGCAAATGAAAATAATTCGCTGAATTCGATTTGCTCGCGATATTGGTCATTTGAAAATGATTTTCTGTTTACTTAAATGTTACATAATTGAACTGCCAACTATTATCAATGGCAGTAATTACTATAATTTCAGACAGGATACTAACGGTACCGTACGAAGGATGAAACCGTTGTACATGTCATACACCTTTACATTCGTGCACCCATTCGTCTCTATACATAGATTAACTTGAGGTTAAGACATTATACCTTTATGTACATTATGTGCATGATGTACTAGTATTAGGTACCTACATTTAGACAGACAACTTCGATTCATCAATTTTTCATGAAGAGGTACCCATTTGAAGCTGGTTTTGTTGTAATTTTATGAGTACATATAACATTGTAATGTATAAAGTAGAAACGTACCTAGCTGGAAAGGCAAAAAAATAAATGCGTGCTTCGGCATGGTAACTGATTTTTGTTTGAATAAAATTTCCTGCAAGGTATCCTGGATAATTATTAAATAGCCGATTCACTGTTTTTGTTGAGTTGGCACTTTGGACACTGGAAACAATACCCACCTATCTAACTTTCATCTTCCATAGTTTAATCATGATTCAACCACGGTCTTGGTTTGGAGTCTGCGGTTTGATTTGAACAATTTTTTTGATGAAAGAAAATGAAAGTTTTATTTCAGGTACACTGAGAAAAATGGAGAATGAAAAATGAATAGAAAGTTGTTGCAAAAAAATTATAAATTTTATTCAAAAAAATAAATTTTATCCAAAATAATAAATTTATCAAAAAAAAATAAAGTTTATCCAAAAAAAATAATAACGGGGCACCATTCGCAAAATTAGCAATTTTTATCAAAAAAAATAATAAAATTTATCACGAAATTTGGTAAAGTTTATTGCATAGAAAATAAAGTTTGTCAATTTTGCGATAAATATTATTATTTTTTGAATAAATTTTACTAGTTTTGTGAATGGTGCCTTTTTATTATTACATTTAATAAAATTTATTTTTTATTTTTTTGAGTGTATACTTACTTTATCACTTTTGAATCAGTGAAATTTATTAAAAAACACAGAAAAACAGTCAGAAGTGCAGCATAGTAATAAATCAGTGGAAATTTTTTCACTAAAAGCAAGTCAGTGAAAGAAAATCACTGGAAATCGGTGAAAATTCACTGATAACTCAGTGATATTTATGAAATTCACTGAAAAATTGTGAAATTCTTTGAATAATTAGTGTTTTCCTGTGCTGGAATTCTGCCTGTTTATCAGTGACTTTTCACTGATTCGGAATGAGAGAATATAAATAATTTGAATTGAAAATAAGTAAATTGAATTAGAAGAAATGGGCAAAAAATTACTCTCTCATAAATAATAAGTGAAAATTATCGAAAATCACTGGAAAATAGTCTAAATTACAGTACTGTAATAAATCAGTGAAAATTCACTGAAAATCACTGGAAAACAGTCAGAATTACAGTACTGTAATAAATCAGTGAAAATTCATTGAAAAAAACTGAGTAAAATCTCTAAAGTTTTCTGAAGAATCAATGAAATTCGCTGAAAATTAGATTTTCTTTCACTCTTTTAAAAGGTTCACTGAACTTGAGCTGAAGAGGCAAAATTTTTTTATAAATGTGTGTGATGTACTCTCACATTCTGAAGCAGTGAAAAGTTACTGATAAATAGTCAGAATTTCAACAGAGAAAAAAATCAGCAAAATTCACTGATTTTTCAAGGATTTTCACTGATTTTTCAGCAAATTGCATAAATTTCATTGACTTTTCAGAGAATTTTCACTGAGTTTCCAGTGATTTTTCTCACTGATTTGTTTTCAGTAAAAAAAATTACTTATTTTTTTCTTGTGCTGCAATTCTGACTGTTTCTCAGTGATTTTCGATAATTTTCACTGATTTATAATTGAGAGAGTATACTCTCTCATTTCAAATCAGTGAAAAATCAGTGATAAACAGTCATTATCGCAACACAGGAAAAATCAGCGAAATTCACTGATTTTTCAGCAAATCGCATAAATTTCATTCAGTGAATTTTCACTGAATTTCCAGTAATTTTTCTCACTGATTTGTTTTCAGTAAAAAAAATTACTGATTTTTTCCTGTGCTGCAATTCTGACTGTTTCTCAGTGATTTTCGATAATTTTCACAGATTTATAATTGAGAGAGTATACTCTCTCATTTCAAATCAGTGAAAAATCAGTGATAAACAGTCAGGATTGCAACACAGAAAAAATCAGTGAACTTCACTGATTATCTGCGTCTCTGCGATTTTTCACTGATTATTCAAAGAATTTCACCGATTTTTCAGTAAATTTCATAAATATCACTGTGTTTCCAGTGAATTTTCATGGATTTCCAGTGATTTCTTTCACTAACTTGCTTTCAGTGAAAAAACTTTCACTGATTTATTACTCTGCTGCAATTCTGACTGTTTTTAAGTGATTTTTGATAAATTTCACTGGTTTAGAAATGAGAGAGCACAACTGCATAAACCAGGAAAATCTCATGACCCGGGGGGGGGGGGTGTCAAAATAATAACCGCACCTTTCTTGGCATTTCCAGTGATTTTGTCCCCTGAAAAATCTTTTCAATTCGTCCCTTGTCATCGAGACATTATTAATTTTAGAAAGAAACGTACAAAAACAGAATGGAATTTTGATTTTTAATTTCTGTAGGAGCCTCGAAAACATCGAAAGTATTTCATTTTACGAGCGGATGGATTTTTAGGGGAAGGGGCGGCGGAAGTAAATCGTCAAAGTTAAATGTAAAATTATAAAGAAATTCTGCAAAATGTATGCAAAAGTTCTGCATTTAGATTCGGAAATTTTTTTATACACCTGGGTATAGTCATCTCAATTGATTCTTGGAAATGGAAATTAATTATAAAATTTTTGGAAAAATTGAAAATATCATAACAGGTAGGTACTTAGTACCTATACCTATGGGTTTAATTCAATCTTTTTCAAGAACAAATTTTTATAAAAAATCAAGCTCTGTAAAATATATTATTTTGGAAAATATGAAATGAAAAGAAAATACTCATTTTAATGGGTAAAAAAACTATAAAATAGGCTGAAAAACTTGAAAAAGGGTATGGCCGTTTGTTTAAAGAAATGAATGGTGATATACCCAACAATGAAAAATTATTTGGGTAATAATAAAAAATAAAAAAATGGTTATGTGATCGCATACCCATTTCCTTTTTTTTCACCATCAAGTATTATTTATTAAGAGGTAAAAAAATTAAGAAAGGAACTAACTATAATAAATGTCGGAGTAACTTATATTTGATTTCTTAATTTAATTGCCGATCTACTACGTGTTGTAGAAAAGCCAGAAAAAAACCATAAATTACTAACCCGCTTATTAAATGCAGGTGATCTCGCCTATATAATTTATCTTTTACGCAATCTGTGCTTATAATCTGAAACTTAATTAAAGCTCTTTTTTGTAATAATTCTAATTATAAAATTTAAAGTAACATGCGCTCATGCCATGAAGATGAAAAAAGTATTTGAAAAAAATAAGATATTTTTCTATCTTTTTAAGAATAAATATCTACCTACATAGCAAAACTGTCGACAAAAATGTTTAAAGATGTATTTTTTACGTAGCATGTGCCTTTAGCTGAACCTACAGATATCCATCGGGCTAATCAAGTCCAATCTTATACAATAGACGTAGGTACTTAAATATCGATAAAGTTATCCGCATTATGGGGGAAAAAAACTTCACCGCGTTCGATGCGACTAATCGATAATTGCGAGAACCCCTGTTCGCGTTCTTATTACGTAATCGTGCTGAACGAAACGTACAATAAAATTAAAAAGTGTAGTTTTGAACGCCTATTTTTAGGTTTTAACAATAAACCAACAGAAATGTATACAAATACACCTGGGATTCGCACCCGTGGCCTCTCGCAGCTACCCTTCGATACGCCTTAAAACTGGCTATTTAGATAACACCCTTTTCAATACAGCTACCATTTTATGATTTTTTTCCCTTCTTGGTCTTAAAAATTGTAAACGATATCAAGGTAGTAATTTTGATTTGTTTGAAAGAGGTTTTAGTTTGTTGGGTATTTTCGTCGTCATTTCCTACGTGACCATTGCAACGCAGAAAACTGCATTTTTTTATGTATTTGAGGTTGTATTTGCACCAGTGTAACTATACCTAGTGGAAATATAGAGAGTTGATGAATAACAGAGCTGTCGGGGTGGAACTGGAACCGTAGTCTAATTCTCATGCATTTTTCGTTACTTTAATTAGTCCGTATTAATGGAATTACGCGTTAGGTAGGTCGTACGAGCGGTGTCGAAATTGCAGCAGTGTTTTCTCCGCACCGGCACAGAGCAGCAAATTTTCATTTCCCTGATTTTATCGAATGCGTGCGTTGTTATGCCAAGTTTTCTGCGGTCTAACATAAGTAAAAACTCTTGCAGCGTTGAGATAAGAAAAACGCAAGCCAAACTTGTTACTTTATGTAAGATAATTTTTTAATTTTATTTTTTCCCTAAATTATAATCGCTTGGAAAATTATAAAGTGAGAGAGAAAAAAGGTCGACCGAAGTTGTTCCTATTGGTGGTTCGACACGGTATTTTTTTAATTGGATTCGTAATAATGAGTGGAAATATCAAGATCATACGCTATGCAAAGTGGTGAAATAATATGCTTGGTAATTGTCGCGTTTTTCCTGCTAATTTGCGACGATCTTAATTATGATATGAACACTGTGAAAGGCTATATAATTACAGACGTTCGATATTTGACCACGATCTAGCGAGAATGATAAGTTGAGAATTTTTACAAAAATATTCTTCAAGACCTATTTATACCTAGGTATGTGAATGTGCAGTGTATTGCGAGTATTCTCATATACGTATCTAGGTATA